>CANUEP010102238.1:0-13016 GCA_947857235.1 Jatropha podagrica
AAATTTTATTTTCCGTAAGATTTTTCCTAAAAACTATATTTTATATTTTAATTACTTGCCTCACTAAGGAAACATAACTACTTCTAATAGGTGATTTGGAGATAATTAGCAGAATAAGTCGGTGTTTTGGCATCGAATGTGGCATCCGCTGTCTGGTTCTCCTGGATTAGGTGGTGGCTGTTACACAAGAGTCGAGCTTCCTTCCAAATTGAACCTTTTACCATTATTTATGCTTTCAATGCTTTGTCCATATCACATATTATTGACATTCTAAGTGTGATCATGTATCAATAATCTGGCATTCACGCAAACTGATAATTTTGATTAATTGATTAATTCTAAACCATTAATTCAACGAAAAAAAGCCAAAAAGCTAGTATCCAAACCTAATTATTCGAGACTAGTGCATGTTATCCATTGTGGTAATTAACTGGAGTCAAGCACAAGGTTTTTACCTTATATTTTTTCAAAAACAAAAACAAAGTAAGGTGGTCACTCTAAACACACCTAAAGCTCTCTAAAGGGCCAAATCTAGTTAATTTAAGTGCTATAAGAGCAAAACACAAAAGGAACCGTAAGGAGTTCTTCTCGATCAGTGAGAAACCAACTAATGAGCTCGTTTGGATCAACTCTGTCCTTCAAATATTTCCCATGGTGCTCAGTAGGGGCCTCACACTTGGGTTTAGGTTGACCATGGGTGTGGTGTTTGGTTTGCTTATGGGTTTATGTGGACCATGGTTTAGAGTTTTGTTTGACCATGGGTTTGGAGTCTAGTTTGACCACGAGTTTGGAGTCTGGTTTGACCATAGGTTGGTGTTTAGGTTTGACCACAAATTGGTGGTTAGGTTGACCACTAGTTGATGTTTACAAATTTCTTGGTCCATGACATACAATGTGTAAGCATGGATGTAATTTCAAAATGGTTTCATGACTTTTAGTGCACACAACCTAAAGTCAAGTTACATGCTTTTGGTGGACTCGATCTCAGGTCTTGATTGTTAGAATTTGTGTATACCTTGCCATTTGACCATATTGTATCAAATGTAACGATTATGTTACACCAAAACCTTTACCCTACTGAAAGGATCGGAGGAGTGCGAATTTAGGTGAGCAAATTTCTCAACCCAAGGAAGCCCCAAGGAGGAGTGCCCGTAGGTGATAATAGCAACTCGATTTGCTTAGTTCTAATGATATGAAAGGATCCCAAATAATGCATCTAAATGAATGCAAAGGTGATTACTCAATTAATTCCAAACTAAAGGCTTGAAGCCTACTCGATAGTCCTTTTTCTATATTTCTTAGTTTGAAAAAATGTTTAACTTCCCAATGGAGCCGCCAGGTGTGAGGCCATTCTCGAGTGCCTTGGGAAAAAATCAAAGGATGGGTCTTATAGTGCTCCTTGGTCGGTTCATTGGTTCATTAGTCTGTTTCTCATGGACCGATAGGAACTCCTTATAGTTTGTTATTTTTTTGCTCTTATAGTGCTCAAATTGATTAGATTTGGCTTTTTGGGGTGCTTTAATTGTGTTTTATTATTGCTAACTTACTTTGTTTTTGTTTTCAAGAAAAATATAAGGTAAAAACCCCGACTCCAATTTATTACCACATTGGATGAAATGCACTAGCCTCAAATTATTGGGCTCAGTGACTAGGTTTTCGGTTCTTTTCATTGAATCCATGGTCTGAAATTAATCAATCAATCAAAATATTAGTTTGCATGAATGCTAGATTATTTATGCATGATCATTAATAGAACGTTAGCATGCATGGCAATTATAAACAAAGCATTTAAACGCATAATAAAGCATAAAATGTGTAATTAGGAGGTGAGCCTCACTCTAGCCTCATTTATTGAGGATTCTAGGTTGTATGACACTTTTGCCTAGATCCCGACTGGTCTGTTCAGTTAAGGGCCTGCTGCCTAGACTAAAATCCTATATATGCCTTTGTACCTCGTTTGAATGAGGATTAAGGAGCACAAAGTTCTACTATCAATTAAGGTGGTAGGTTTTTGATGTGATGCCATTCTTAGAATGGGCTTAAAGCTACCTAATGAACCAGGCTTAAGCATGCATTTCGTGTCAAACAGACTAGGTTTAACATGTATTAGGTGTTGGACAGACCAAGCCTCATTGACAATGTTGAGTTTTAGTGATTATACCCTTGGTTGATTAGGGGTTTAAAGGTTGAGTGGTGCAGGCATGCAGCTTTGGAGCTCCACGGTGCATCTTCTCCATCAAAGATATCGAGTCTTGCTCTAAAATATGCTAAGAATAGGCATGAGGACCTGATTAAGTCTTATAGTAATTAATATTAATTAATTAATTAGCTTTGGACCAAAGTGTGATTAAAAGCCGAAACAATCGACTTTCAAGAACCAAATAGGATTTTTGTTAAGGAAATCGAGTAAAAATTGGACTTTAGGCCGTAGAATCATTTACAAAGGAAGAAGTAGGGTCATTGATGCTTGAGAAGCACTCAATCAAGCAACAAGTGGTAATGTGATAATGGCATGGAGTGCCACCTTTTATGAGGAGCTGGAACTGAGTCTTAGTATCAAGTGAGGCTCACATGGTACTGAGTGGCTCCCCATGGTACCGATGGTGGCCGAACGAAGCCTGCCCATGGTATCATGGGTGGGACCCTCGATACCTAGGGGGGCCTCATTACCTAGGAAAAAGTGTCGTCAGTTGTGTCTTTTTCCTTGATTTGCGCATTATTTCGCTTTTGAAGCCAATTCAAGGTCCAAACGATATTCGATTGAACTGATTCTTGAACTTTTGGAACCCTAACAGAATTTTCTACTTTCTGATGCTGAGATTTGGGTAAAAAAAAAGGTGTGAGTAAAGATCTCTTTGACTTATAGGTTAACCTTCGACATTTGGCTGATTTGCTATCGATTTGAACCGATTCTTTTGTAATGCTTTGCCAAGATGTAAGGATGTCAAAAATACTTGTTCACACATCATCGAGTTTATATGCCAGCGCAAAATTTAAGCGTCTACATAGTTGGGTGATGGTGGATGAGGGTGAAGGGTGACTGGCAATAGTGGCTACCAATGATTAACAAACTAAAAAAAATGCATTTATAAGATTATAATAAGTTTCTCAAATGCCAAAAATATTTTTCTCTCTTAAAAATGAGAAGTCATTTTTCTGAAAAATAACTGAATTTTTTTAGAAGAAAAATATTTTTCATTGACTTATTTTTTTGAATACTCTAAGCAATAAAAATTTATAAAAATATTTCTTATGAAAACAAATGGAGCCTTAGTTCACAATTCAACCAATTAAACCAAACCAGCTGGTCTACTCTAACTTTGAAAAAAAATGGTCTTAACCTCCTACATTATCAAGAGAGAAAAATTAATTAAAATAAAGTAAAAAGAGAAAAATATTGTAGTAATTTAAAATTCAAATTTGATTGAACCGGTTGATCCAACTAAATCCCTTTGGCTTTAATCGGTTTATGGTCAAACTCAGCCGATTCATTTAGTCAACCATCCCTTGGTGTATGATAAACTGAAACGGAAAAACTGATATGTTTCAACCAGTTAATCGGTTTGAAAACGCACGGTCTTAACCATTAACGTTCTACACTCGTCTATCGAGCAACTTGCTGATTGATATTATTTGATTATTATTGCTATTGCACGCATTTGAGACTATTATACTCTCTCCGCTCCACAAGTATTTGATAATTTCCCATATCCTGCGAAAGATGCTAATGAACCTTTTCTCATGGATTGTCATATAGCGAGAGAGGGACCCATTTAGCTAAGCATAGCACATGCTCCCACTTCAAACTTGCTCGCTTTCTTGTTTCACACACTGAATTTTATGCACTAATCTTATTCGAAAGACAAATTTTATTTATAATATCAATGCAAAATAATATTTTAGAATCGATATATTCCCACATTTTCCATTTAATTAATAATTGAAAAGCAAGCTATTTATATTTATATTATAAATTCAAATCTTAAAATAATATTTTTTATATTTGCTAACAAATATTTTCACTACTAAGATTTGAATTGTCATATAAATAATTGTCCAATTTTATAGTGTAATTTTAGGATTAAAATTCTAATACATATCCACCCAACCACATGCAATGAAAGCAAATATTTAGAAAAATCAAATCATCACTTATTTTACTTGGTGGCTATTTATCATCATTATTTGACTCCATAGTCTTTTCTTTTTACTAGTCCGATCTAATTACTTTTAAATTTTTTCCGGCGAAAATATACACTTATTTTTGTATAACTATTCAAATAACACAAAACTCTAAATAAAATCACTCAAAATTAGATATAATAACAAAATATTAAATTATGAGTGAAAATAGTTCCAATAATTGAGTGATTATTTGAAAAAAAAAAACAACCGAAAACGGAAAAGAGTAATCACCGATAAAAGTTTACCGTTGACGGCTCATAGAAGAAGAAAAGAGTGTTTTTAGATTTTAGAATCAAAGCAAATATTTAGATTAGTTGTTCTATTTTATTTTTTAATTAGCTTGACTTGAATTTTGATTTACAACTTTATAATCATAGAAGGTGTCTTTTTATTTGATTTTACTTTAATATTGTTCTCAAAAGTTATGGAAATGTCCCAACACTAAGTGATAAGTACATGCCTAAAGAAAATCTCCTCTAAGAATTATTTTGTTTTCACTTGTGGCGTCTTTCTTGCTTCTATTCCATAGCTGTCTTTTATTGTCCATTATTGGTGTCGAAATGTCAGGAAAGCTTTTGAGACTCACCCCTCTGCTCCAATACCAAACTCATCTGTTCTCCAAGAAATGACTTCATTACATCATTTGCTGTCTCAAGAAGGATTTGAACGTACAAATAAGTTGTTTAAAACTGGCAGGAAACAAGTGAAGCTTAGTGATGAATCCAAATCACTACCTAAATACATTTGCCATGATATAAAAAAAAGCCAGGATTCCGTCAAGTACTTGACTAAAAGAGCAAGTTCTGATTCGAAGAGAATCGACGGATATGAACCTGCAATGCCAATGGATGAAGTTGCTGTTAGAGCTGTTATATCTATACTTGGTGGGTATATAGGAAGGTATGCAAAAGATTTGCATTTCCGGAAAATGATTCGAAACAAGTGCAATTCTTGCTTAGTAAGAAGAAGAGGGAAAGATTTGGATGATGGGATTTTCGCCAATATGGAATTGGGAATAGAAAGTGTTGATAAGTTAATTGAAGATCAAGGAACGAGAAAGGAATTGAAAATGACGTCATTAAGGAATTCAATTCAGCTATTGACTGTTGTTGCTTCGGTGAATTCTAAAAATTCAAGAAATGCTTCAACTTGTGGAATTCCCAATTCCCACATCTCAGCTTGTGCTCAATTGTACTTATCTATTATATACAAGTTAGAGAAGAATGATAGAATATCTGCTAGGCATTTACTTCAAGTGTTCAGCGATTCGCCTTTTTTAGCAAGAACACACTTGCTTCCTGATCTTTGGGAGCATTTCTTTCTTCCTCATCTCCTTCATCTTAAGATTTGGTATAACAAGGAACTTGAAATCCTCTCAGATTCTCTTCGTCAAGTGGTTGATAAGGGAAAAAGAATGAAAGCTCTGAGAAATGCCTATAATAGCCATATGGATATGGGAACCATTCAGTTTGCTTTGTACTATAAAGAGTGGCTCAAAGTTGGAGGAAAAGCTCCTTCTGTTCCTGCTGTGCCTTTGCCGTCTAGACGTAGTTATGCAACTTCAAGAAGAACATCAGCAGATTCTTTTACTTCCTATTCTTCTATCAACAAAAAATTGTAAGTTATTATTGATCTCCGTATTAGTTTGCAAAATAGAATGCTTGGCAAATAAATAACTCTTAATCTTTAAATATCATTTGAAATATTAGTCTGTTAATTATCTTAGTTTTAATTGTTTCATATGATTTTTTTTTTTTCTTCTCCCATTAGATACAGAGCTGTGTTTGGCCACGCGGCCGAGCACCTATCGTTGGAGGTTAATAGCCAAAATAAAGATTCAATGGATGTATGGGATCTAAAACAAGAAAAGGTATGCTTAGAAGAAACGCAACTTTTTTCTATAATATATTCTTTTCAAAGTCGAATAATAATCATCAATAATTTTCTGCATTTAACAGATGACTCATCGAAGAACATCAAGTGATAATTCTATAGATCCGAAAAACCAACTGTGGCATCAGACACCAAAATCAGACTTTTTCAGGTTCTTATCTTGCCAGAGTATAGTATCAGAATGCTTGGTGAAAGGCAATCATATAGTTGGAAGTAGCTCAATCAAGAACACTGAACTTTCTGATATACCATTGAGCGATCTAAGTAGGGCTATTTCTACCATTTGCTCTTCAGATAGTCTGACCGACTGTGAAATTGCTATTCGTGTAATAACCAAAGCCTGGTTAGATTCTCAAGGTAATCCTGTCATTGAAGATGCTTTATCAAAAGCTCCGGTGATTGAAGGAATGCTTGAGGTCTTATTTGCTTCTGATGATGATGAAATTCTTGAATTGGCAATATCAATCATAGCTGAGTTTATATCAAGAAATGAAGCAAATAGACTAATAATACTAAACTCCGATCCGCAGCTTGAAATCTTCATGAGACTGTTAAAAAGTAGTAGTTTATTTCTTAAAGGAGCTGTTCTGCTATACCAGTTGAAGCCAAAAGCAAAACAGATGATATCAATTGAGTGGGTGACATTAGCACTTCGAGTTTTAGAATTCGGAGATCAACTACAGACCCTATTTACTGTGAGATGCATACCTCAAAAGGCGGCAATGTACTTTCTAGACCAACTTCTAACAGGATTTAGTGAAGATAGGAATTTAGAGAATGCTAGCCAAGTTGTCTCCCTTGGAGGACTGAGCTTGCTTGTGAGGATTTTTGAGAAAGGAGACATTGATGAGAGGAATAATGTTGCTATGCTTATGTCTTGCTGCATTCGAGCCAATGGTAGGAGTAGGAATTACTTGGCGGACAATTTGAATAAGACTGCTCTTCTAGAGCTCATTGCTTTTGGAATCCAAAACAAGTCCACTGGATCTGCTTTTGCTTTACTAACCGAGCTGCTATGCATTAGTAGGTACGAATTTGCTCTTCCTTTATAGTTAATACTTTTTATGATGTTTATTTGTCTTTTAATAAATTTACGGAAATGCTAGCAGAAGAACGAAAATGATAAAAATCTTAACCGAACTTAGTAGTGGATGGAGTGGCTTGAATACCAAACACATATTTCTAGTCTATCTTCAAAGGTCTTTGCCAGAAGACCGCCCCCTCATCGCAGCAATTCTGCTCCAGCTTGATCTTCTTGTAAGTCTATTTGTTAAGTTATGGCTATGCATTATTATTTCCTACTGTAGATTTTTGAAATTTTGTAAAAAAAAATAGAAAGTGAACTAGTCCAATCAATATGTATTCAGTAGTAGAAATGTTTGCAGGGAGATCCTTTGAAGTCCAGCTTATATAGGGAAGATGCAGTAGAGGCAATTATAGAAGCTTTGAATTGTCAAAATTGTAACTCAAAAGTTCAAGAACAATCAGCAAGAGCTCTCTTGATGCTGGGAGGTCATTTTTCGTATGCAGGAAAAGCAAAAGCAGAAGACTGGCTTTTATATGAAGCTGGTTGCCATGAAAGATCAATGGATTTATATTGCAGCAATGGAACAATGCATGGAAGCTTGGTATGATTTAGAAATTATTAATTTCAAGTTGATTCCCAACTATGGTTGCTTTCTTATATTCTTCGAATAACTCTAACTAGAATGAAGAGGAAAAGGCACTAGAAGATTGGCAGAAAAGACTAGCAATTGTGTTGCTTAATACTGGCAACAAGAGATTCCTATCAGCCCTTTCCAATTCCATAGCAAATGGAACGCAAAATTTAGCACAGTCAAGCCTCTTCACTGTCTCATGGCTGAATAGAGTTTTGATTTCTGTTGAAGATGAAACATTTCACTCAGCATATACAGCACCTGTCACAGAATTTCCTCCTGCTCCATTGAAGCATCTCATAAAGAGTTCAGGTATGTTATACTTTGTGCTCCTTTTTTTTTTTTTTTTTTTTTATCCAAGAGTAACTAAAATTGCGCTTTTTGAAAAAAAAAAAAAATTGCTACCTTAATGCCAAATAGAACATGAGACCTCACAATAAAGTTATGGCAATAATTTTGAACTTGGAAAATACATTATGTTAGATGACATTTTTTGAAAAGGGCACAGATTTGTCATATGTAATGCATTAAGTTTTGTTAGTAGGTTTGCCTTTCTCATCGGTTACATTGCTGACAGAATGTGTATCTATGCTTTCAACATTGGATAAAGAGTTGATAGACCCTCTTCGAAACCC
This sequence comes from Jatropha podagrica, assembly GCA_947857235.1. Taxonomy (NCBI): domain Eukaryota; kingdom Viridiplantae; phylum Streptophyta; class Magnoliopsida; order Malpighiales; family Euphorbiaceae; genus Jatropha; species Jatropha podagrica. The sequence goes on from CANUEP010102238.1 coordinate 8,372, forward strand.
TCCGTGATAATAGTTGTGAGTGTGCATTGTAAAAATTTATGTTAGAGATATTCTCTTCACTCATCAATTTTGTATGTCTCAATGAAATTATTTTAGAAATTTGTAATTTTTGTAAATCGAATGACAGGAATATCTTAAAGTTTCAGAAATGAATATTGGGTCCCCCAAGTTTGTCTTTGGCATTGTTTTTACCTCTGCTTTGGAACAATAACATCACCATTCAACTAGACAGCTTTAGTTTATCTAGTTAAAGGGGGAAAAGGATGGACTTGCATGCATCCAAATTTAAATTAAGTCCTTCAGAATTTAAATTTATTGCTCTCGTATAAATGCATAGAGTCATAATTTTTATTTTTATTTTTCTTCTTTTCTTTAGAATGTTCAAGAACTTTGAGTGAGCCATAACCTCTGAAATGTTTTCTTAGTTTTCACCTTGAATTAAATTGTATTTGAGTATCCGATACCACAGAATTTAATGGTCAAAGTTTGTTTGGCTAGAAAAGGATTTATATGGCGGATTCATCAGTTTTGATAGGATGAAACTTTGAATTCATAATTTCAAGATAAAGAAATATTTCCTTTGTCCAAAAAAAGATAGTCTATTTTTCATTTTTAGTTTGTCTTTAAATATAGTTTATTTTCTTTTTTTATATTATAATTAAATTTTAAATTGTCTGTTATATCCTTATTAAATATTATATTATTTTCAGTAATTCATATTAATTTTTACCTATCATTCAAATATAATAATTACCTATATATTATTTAAAATGAATATAATTAAAAAATTATATTGAATAAAATCGCCTTTTAACCATATTTTTGAATCTATATATAAAAATAAAAAATAAACTATTCTTTGAAGACGAAGAAAATATAAATTACAGCAAAAGATGCGGTCAATACAACAAGAACCACTCGGTAGCCGAAGTCAATTCATGAGATTTTTAAAGCCGCAAGTGTTTAGAGGAATAATTGATAAAGCCGCGATAAATAAATAGATCATTATCAACCGAGCTGTGTTTGGGAAGGAGTAGTGAGGATTCATCTTCTAATATTGGCGGTCAAAAATATCCCTTCGCTCTTTGCCTTCCACACAGGGAAGTACACATTCAACGGTCAGCATTGAAAGGTTGTTAACATGTAATTATTTTGGATTGGCCAGAACCAGAAGGCTTTGTCACCCCCACTATCCAACAATGCCACCTCAAGTCTTTCGGCCAATTTCTGCAACCGTCACAGTCAGTACAATTGTTTTTCATATAAGGCCAACGACATGAGTTTCTAGCAGTGTCCTCTAGTGAAAAGAATAATTAAAACATGTAACTCCAATAAAAAGAAAAGCAACTGTACCGGGAAATTTTTTTATTGTTCTTATTTTTATTTTTATTTCTCAATTATGAAAATATACTTCATCCCATAGATTAAAATATATTATTTGAATAAGGGAAAACCATAAAAGGAATTAAACATAAATAATGCCAAACAACGTCTTTAAAAAGAAAATATAGAATGTATAATTTAAATCCAAATTTCTGTTAACATAAGTTAGCAGTCTTGACTTATGGTCTTGCGGTCCCTCCCTCACTTTCAGCATTGCGGATTGGCCCAGTTTCACATGCTTTTACCTTTAACTAAATTAGCTAAGAGCCTAGGACAAGAAAGAAAACTATTAATCCAACCCACATTATTTGAGGAATCTAAGAGATGGACCACAGCTTATTTCATGTGAAGACAAGTTGCATATAAATAGGTGGGAATTTCAACTCTTTTTATCTTTATTGTCTCTTCTTATGTTTATTTTCAATAAGACAATAAGGGAAAATAAAAAGATAATTCTAAAAAATATTTTTGGAAAAAATAAATAAATTTGCAAATCAGATTTTTTCGATGCCTAATGGTAAATAGTTAGAATTCCATGGAAATAGACGACAAAGAAAGGAGTTTTTTCTTTCATTTACATGCATTCCCATTTCAAACCAAAATGACATTGCAAATATAATTCATCATTTATCTAATCTATTTATACTTCAATAACACTAAGCAAAAGTATTTATAAAAATATATTATAATTATTTTGATAACGAAATTAAATATAATAATACTGCCATCGCAAGCATCTACTTCTTAAAGCCATAAGACTAATGCATCACAAGCATTTAAAACTATCTTCACTACTTGAAATGGAAATGAGAATGGAATCCTAATTTTTCATTTTATTATTCATCAATATGAGAAAGGAATAGATAAAAAATATTTAGAAACGGGATTGGAATAGACGACGAACAGATTTTTTTTTTTTTTTTAAAGAAAAAAGAAAAACTAAGAAATAATGAGACTTTTAATGTCAATTGTTCAAAAATTTTTGTTTTGGTTAACACTATACAAACTTCTTTTAAAAAGTAATTAAATACTTTATGCAGACGTGGAAAGCCAGAATTCTAGTTGTGACAAAAGTGGGCCCCAATTTTTATACCGTTGGCAGCCAATGTGGATTGAAAGATGACCACATCAACAAAACACTTGTCTTACATATGGATTTACTATTAAAATTACATAAATGCTCATTTATTTATTTTTGGCTTCCACTTTCATCTCCATGATCTCCAACCTAACTCCAAACACAGCCACCAATCTCCGTCATCTCTACCATTTTCAACCACACCGATCTCCGTCATCTCTACCATCTTCAACCACAACCATTAGAAACCATTAATCTAGCCACTCCTTTTAACAAATTCATTCGCTTTCTAATTTAACTTATCTCGACTTATCGATTTCTCTCCTCTTAATGATGCTTTATCACTCAATGTATATGATTTCTTTAATTCTGCTTAGCGCAGGCTATCGGATTATGCTCACCTCTTCACTTTAGTTGTGGTAGGATGGTTTGTTATTTGTCTATAGCTAATTTATTGGTTATAGCTAATTTATTGGCTATATTTTGAATATAATATTTTATATAATAAATATTTAATTATTAATAAAAAGATATTTATTTTTTTTATTAATTGAATTTCGATAAACGATAAAGTTTATGAGAAAATGTTACTTTTCAAAATAAATTATAATATTGTCATAATTATAAGTTTCATTTTTCATTAAGTAATATTTCTAAATATTTATAGTTAATGCTCTCTTTATTACTAGATGATAATTAGAGCTGTTAAAATTAATACATATTATGTTCTTTCATTTTTGAAAAAAACAACTATTTTTATACGCTGAGATATATGTAATATATAGAATTAGTATGTTACTGCCTTAGTGGAATTGGTAAACCACCCACTAACTTAGGGAAAGCAAACACATGATAGAACATGGAAAAAAAAAAAACAGAATAGAAATTAACTGCTGGACAGACAAAACAGAAAAAAAGCTAACTGCTGGACTTGACTGACTTAGCTTTCTGTCCATGGGTGAACCTCTTGTACACCTGGACGGGATTGCTAACATTACCCCCCTCCTCCACAAGGCGTTTGTCCTCAAACGCAAAGGTTGGATATTTGAGGTGGAATTGATTAGCATCCTCCCATGAAGCATCAACAGGAGAAGAGTTATGCCAATGAACTAGAACTTGTAAATGTCCACCCCGCACACGATGATCCAAGAAAGCAAGTGGTTGATGTTGAATAGAATCCTGCGGAAGAGGTGGCAAAACTGGAAGAGGTGCAATCGAACCAGTATGGTACTTTTTCAGGCTGGACACATGAAAAACAGGATGAATTTTTGACTCCGAAGGTAGATCCAGCTTGTATGCCATGGTTCCAACTTTTGCAGTAATAGTAAATGGCCCATAGAACTTAGCTGAAAGTTTCTGGTTGTTCCGTTTAGAGATGGACTGTTGGCAGTACGGCTGAAGTCGAAGTAAAACCTGCTCACCAACCTGGAACTCCAAATCCCGATGATGTTTGTCATAATTAGCCTTCATTTTTTGCTGCGCTAGAAGGAGATTATGGCTTAGTAACTTCAGAACTTCATGCCTGGACTGTAATGCAATGTCCACAGCCTCTACGAATGAACTACCAGGACAGTATGACAGCAATCTAGATGGTGGACGGCCATAAACCACTTCAAAAGGTGTAGCCTTGAGAGAGGAGTGAAAATCGGTATTATAGCAATATTCAGCCTATGAAAGCCAATCTGTCCATTTAGTAGGCTGCTCACTTGTAAAACATCTGAGATAAATCTCAATTGTGCGGTTTACAACCTCTGTTTGACCATCAGATTGTGGATGGTAGGTTGAAGTAAAAGATAATTTTGAGTGCCGCTCAAACGAAATAGCTCCTTCCAAAAAGAACCTGTAAAAGTAACATCACGATCACTAACCATAGTTTCAGGCAGCCCATGTAATTTAAAAATATGATCGAAAAAAGAATGAGCCACCCTTACAGCCGTATAAGGATAAGATAGGGGAATCAAGTGGCAGTATTTTGAAAATCGATCAACCACCACCAATAAAACACTTTTCCCTTTGGACATTGGCAAGCCTTCCACAAAGTCTAAAGAAATATCATACCAGATTTGTGTTGGAACCGGAAGAGGTTGGAGAAGACCTGCTGGTTGCAATGTTTCTGATTTGTGGCGTTGACAAATATTATAAGCCCGAACAAAATCTCGAACATCAGATTTCATTCCTGCCCAA
>CANUEP010102272.1:0-44599 GCA_947857235.1 Jatropha podagrica
CCCCCCCCCCCCCCCCCCCCCCCCCCCCCCCCCCCCCCCCCCCCCCCCCCCCCCCCCCCCCCCCCCCCCCCCCCCCCCCCCCCCCCCCCCCCGCTGCTAACCTTTGTTGATTTATGTTATTTGCCTTCTCTAATATCTCTGAGAAAAAGTATCCTAGAAGGGAAAAACATCTGTGAATGTCCTGCGTTGTCAATCCTGTATCTTTATATGGTTCCAATACGTTGAACTTATCCAGTGTTAAGAGATCGAACTATATGCAAACAGCTGGTGATATTTAACTTAGTGCTGTCAGCGTGGCATATGTAAGAGTTGATCAAGCAGCTCAAATATTCCAAAAATGGCTTATTTTTGTAGTTTGAGGTTCAATCTAGATATGCCTTTTACCATATGTCCGCTTCTTCAGATTATTGGCCTTAAATGTTTCTTTGTAAAGTTGTAAACCTGTATTCATGTGCTTGCTTGTGATGGAGTGATGCATAGGATCTTCCTTGCTGTTTCTTGGACCTCAGCAAGACGATCAAAGGACCTCTTTTTGTGGGACATCCATCAATCTCCTTGAAACCACCGCACCCCAACACAAGAAGAAAGGTGCATCTTGAAGTATTGCAAAATCCTTGAATTAATGATGATTGGGTGTTAGAACAAAGTTTCAATTGTCATGCGCAATGAAACACAACCCAGAAGTGAATGATCCTTAATGAAAATCAGTTTTATGTTTACTTCTGAATGAAGAGTTTGAAATTGTTAATTTTTACCAATCTCAGGGGTGTGTTCATCATTTAGCGTTCTTCTCTATGTTTCTTTTTCCATGTTATTTCAGTCATATTTCTCATACCTATCATTTATAGTTACATTTTCGGTTTGAGAAAGCTAAATCCAGTTTTCCTTCATTTTGCCACCATGGAGAACTTATCTTAATACAATATATATATATATATATATATATATATATATATATATATAGTCCAATGATTTGGCTACAAAATGGAAGATGGCCTAGTTAGGATCACCATCAAGACTGCAGGATGACAACAACTGTAGAGAATTCACCCCCTCCAACTCTAGGCCATTTTTCCCCAATCCTTCGGGCAATGTAAAAGGTTACTTGCATCTTACTTAAGAAAGAGTGTGGCAGTAGCCTTTTTTTGGACCCTGTGGAATTTTCATGACAATTGTGAATTTGTTCTGACCATATGCAGATGGTTGAGTTTTGCCATAAAGTTTTTCTTGCATCAAGATTTTTGTAGCTCTGGCTCATATCAATGTGTTTTGGAAAACTTGATAGGAAGAAGAGAGTAAAAAGGGAAAAAGAGTAATAATTGTTAAGAATTTAAGGATAACTTTGAAAACTTTCAATGTCTCCATGAGTTATGTTCTGGCACCATGCTGATGAAATTGTTTTTATAGTATTTTTTCTTCTTTTCTTTTTCCTTTTTACCAAAAAGAAGAACATATAGCATTTTTGTGAGAGTTTCCATTTATGGTGAATGAAGACATTAAGGTTTATTATTGCTTCCACTCTTCCAGACCCCTTTTTCATATGTATTCACAAATCCCTGTGGTTGGTTCACCAAAAAATTTAGAGGGGGATACTTGTAGATATTTTGGAAGAGAAAATCTTCAGCTTCAGGAGAAGGAAACCACGTGCCACTCTGTCCTGTACTGGCTTCAGTTACACAATGTGAATTGCTACGAGATCTATGTCACCTGAGTAAAGCAAATAAGGCAGAACATTTTGGGGCACGCCTAGACATAGATTCAAAATCTTACAGGAACTGATTTCTTTTGCCTTCCTTGAGTACTGTAGCAATCCTGAACATATTGGAGCTTGACAGGTGATGTCTGTTTTACCATGCATTTGCATAGAATGCACAACTTGAACCAACCCCCTTTTAGGGATGATTTGGCCTCAGGCAATCTGCTTAACCAAATATTAGGGAATAAGATTATTGTTGGCTGTTGATGATAAGTTGCTTTCTATGTCAGATTAATTTAGAAGTCCAAAATTATCTTCCACATAAGGTCATGCATGATAAGCTGGTGATCTGGAGCATCTGAAAAATGGTATTCAGATGCTTTATGACTTAAAAGCTTAATTGCTGAAATGAATTGCCATACATTGTTGAAACTCAACCACATTGGTTACTGGTCTGAATCATGGGTAGAGTGGAGATTATAAGCAACGGGAATGAAGAATAAAATTCATGACCTGAAATGCTAATAAGCAATTTATTTGAGACCATTTTCTTTCATTAATGAGTGCGAGTCAACTCTTTTCATATTTGTTGCTGGTGTATATGTAATCTGTTACTAAGGATGTGAAATAAGTTGACCAACTCATACAGACTTTTCAGATGCCTTACTTCCCATAGCCATGAAAAGAGTTTTTTGTACTCCCATCTGTTCAATGGAAAAGATCTGTAACAGAAGTATATTACTGCGTTTTAAAAGGACTGCAAATATTTGTCACATTACTTGCGCTGCATATTTTGTCTTTATTTTGCAATATTAATAGTCATTTGATTTGGTCAAGCCCAGTATCAAGCAATTTGAAAGGCATGACATACTTTAATTTGCAGGATGATGGAACATGGTTTGCTATCTCCTGAGCGAGCGAAAAAGGCATATGAGAAAAAACAGAGAAAGCAAAAGATGCAACGATTGGGAACTCCAATTAAATCTACTAAACCTGAAAGTTCTCAGAAGCAACAACAAGCATCGAAGAATGGGGACTTAAAATCCAAGAAGAGAATCATCAAGGACAACGATGATGATGATTTTGTGTTAAGTCCTAAAAGAAGGAAAGTGTAAGAAGGAAAAAACAACCTCACTATATGTAATGGTGCTGTTTCCAAAAATCACCTCATTTAAATTTCTTTTCCAATGTAAAGAAATCTAAATGAACAAGAATCTGCTAAAAAGGCATGAGTTCTGAGTTGCCCAGCAACTGATAGAGTGAGACATTCTTTATATTTTCTGACTTGTGGAAACAATAAACATAAGCAAATTGTCCGAGCTCTTGCTCATTTCTTGTTCTTCCTGTTATTGAAATGTACTTATTTCTCTTTGATACACATGCTCATCAATTGAAAACATTTAATTTTTCTCATATTTCTTTTAGTATTATCAAATATCATGTTTGATTTTCTCGGACTTTGCTTCTCAGTTGGATGGTGCTGACATTTTAGCTCTAGCTGATAATCAGATATCGTCTGTCCTTGGTCAGGCTTTTTTCATTTGAGTCATAACCTAATATAGAAGTACCAATACACATCTGTCGAGTATGTAACAATTTCCGGGTGACCACTTTTTCTGCTCTGTTCTTGATACATGCACTGCTCTTTCCAATGTAGGTACCAAATATATCCATATACTGTTTATATGGCACACAAAACTAATAGTAAAACATGAAAATTTTTGTTGTAATGTAATATAATCAAATGCATTTAGAGTCTAAATAACCTTGCATTTTGTTGAAAATTAAGCATGAAACATCCAACACACAGTATACAATTGGTCTGTTCTGAAAAAAAAAAAAAAAAAAAAAGCAAAGAAAAGAAGAGAGAAGAAAGCAGAGATAAGCCATCGAATGAGAGGTCCCCACTGTACGTGCATGGATTACCATTTCAATTTCCTTAGCTTCACATCATAGCCATCGTCACTGACAGTAACTATACATATATACATATATAATTCAATGAAATTAACCAATAGAAGTATATGACAAGAACAAGAAGAAGCTGTATAATTACGTACATGTGCATGTGATGACACGTCTCTATATATACACGGGAGATTAGTCCCAGTTGGCAAATAATGATTTTCCTCATCTATCTAGCTTCGACTCCATTAAGAATATTTCAAGAATAACATTTTCAAATGAACTAGACTAATGTGAAAGAGTACATATACGTATAATGTATGGAAACTTTGGGTCCCACTTTACACATTCGAAATAAATGTGTTAAACTGAGTGACATAGGCAATACATGTGACGAACAATTAAGCGGTGAATCCGCATGATTCAGTCTGCAAAATTTTGCCATTCTTGCGTTGTTTGCCTCTCAACCATCAATAAATTAAAGTGCACATCAACCAATAAATTAACTACCTTGTAAAAAAAAGCAGACCAACTGTATCATTTGGACTCTCTCATACTTACAGTATTCTTGCATGTGTACATGTTTATGTTTGCAAGTTTGACAAGAAAGATTAATTGAAACAAGTCAACCTTTCTTCTTCTTCTTCTTCATATATGACTGAATTTATATCAACTTCTATAATGTGACGACATAAAATACTATATGTAATGAGTAAATAATGCCATCCAATTTATTTATTCTCAGTGTTAAGTCAAAAAATAAGAATTTTTTAGTATTTAAGGAATCTAACTCAAGTCAATAGACTTTTTCAATACATCCAAACTACGACCTGAATCAGTTAAATAAAACCCGAGAAATAACTTAAAAAAACTCTGATAAATTTAAGTTATTCACTCCTTAAGGTAAGAGTAAACAAATAAAGCCTCAATATTACGGAAGCTCTCTTTTTAGTTTGTACTCATATTTCATTCAATTTGATTAAAAAAAAAAAAAAGAATGGATTTGCTAACATTTTCGCTAAGAAAAGCGTTAAATGTTATGATAGACTTTCTAGTTTAGTTGTAGTTTTTTTTTTTCCTTGATTTGTAAATGAGTTTTTGGGATATTTTGCATCTCTTTTCTTTATTGTAAGAAAATGATATATTTTCTTGATTAGGTTGTATGATTTTTTGAAGTTGTCATTAATGTACTTAGGTAAATTTCTAAAAATATTGAAATTTTTTTTATTGTTTAATTATAATAAAAATTTTATTGCTAATCGAAAAATAAAGACAAAGGACGTAGAGATTTGTCTAAGATAATTTAATGTAACATCGATTGGCGCAAATTATATTTTTTATTTGTTTATAAAATCGAGTCATTGGATCAATATTTTTAGCCTAAAATTAATTAATTAATTAAAATAAAAATTTTAAATATAATTATATTTGGATCCGAAAAGGAGGATTTAGAATTTAGAGTTTACGCCGTAAGAAAACATTCTTTTTGAAAAACAAAGAAAAAGTTCTTCCGAAGTTTGAGTTGATAATGATTGTGCTTATAGTGGCTGTTGGGAGAACAAATACGTTAATAGTATAAGAATATATATACGGATGGCAGTTTTGCCAAATTCGATAAAAACTGATAATGTAGTTTTGAACAAGTAGTTAGTGGTTCAAACAGTGACTTCGTACGATCGATCGATCAATCAATCTTTAACGGACCATCCACTGCCTGTCGTACATTTCAATCCTAAATTCTACACCGAGCTACTTATATAACAGACTCTCCTCTCTTATTTTGTCCTTCTGCCATTTTTTCTCTTTTGTTATTTTCTAGAGCAAATTTAATTAACCCGTCACTGCTAATTAATCTGTAATATATAAAAATATGAACGGAGGCAATATTTAGTCTTTAAAATGTCCCTATGTATTTTAATTCATAAAAAATATTATAAAAAAAATTTAATTTTAATAGTTAAATTTTGACCACATTGTATTTATTTTCATATTCTAATTATTATTATTATTATTATAATTTTAATCTAATGTTATTCTAATTAAAAATTTAATTTTTAATACGATTCTAATAGAAATTTATTCTATCATATCACTATATATAAATATTTAGTTTTAATTATTTTTCGTTATCAATAATTTATTATTTTTGTTATTTTGAATTAAAATTTTTAAGTTTGCGATCATATTGTCTTCTTGTGGTAAGTATTAACTCTCTCTATTTATAAATTAATAGAATATTTGTTATTTATATTTATTATAATTTAGTATCATTGTATCTTTTTATTTCTTTTTGAAGTTATAAATTAAAAAGTAGACACAAAATATTTTTCTTCTCGCCTTATGATACCAAGATGGACCTGAGTCATCCTATCTGTTGATTCGAGCTCTAGGAGACACTCGGATTTCTTGATGCTCTGCATTATGATATAATAAATCATAAACAAAACAATTATATCAGCAGTCATACACAAAAATCACATAATACCTAATCCAGTCACATAATACATAATCCTTCAATTAAATAATTTCAACATTGCTTCTAACAGAAATTGGAGAAATTAAAACTTATTATGAAATTGAATTTAGGAATCTTTATTATTATATTTTTCATATTATTATTTTTATAACATATGATTAAATATCTTTTTTAGCTATCGTTACTATATTACACTTGTGGTAATATTGAATATATTCAAATTGTTAGCAAGTAAGAATGATATTTATTTCAAATATTTTATACAATATTAGTGATTGGTTGTTGTAATATTTTTAATTAGATATATAATGTCTATAAATAGTTTTGTAATGTCTTTTAATTTATTTTATAGGTATAATATCAATTTCAGTATATTTGATACATATAGTAAACCTTTAAAATAAAAAAAAATATATAGTGAGTATAAATAACAGGTATTTACGTGCAACGCACGTTCTAAAAAACTAGTGTATATATATAAAAATGGAAATATGGACAATAATGATATTTTCGATAACGCCCTTAATGAAATTTAATATATCGTAAAATAACTTTAATCATAGCTAATTAGAAAATTATTTGAGGTGTGAAAGGTTTCAAGTTCGAATCATCTCGACCACGAGAATATTCACCAATTTGGTAAGTGAAAAACTATTCCTTATTGATAGCTTATATTGTTATTTTGACTCATTGGGCCTCATAATGAATTAAAAAAATTATTTAAAAAAAACATGTAAATAACTAATCAATTAAAAATTTAAATTTTATCTTTGTTAATTTATTTTTTTAATAAATATATATATATATATATAATAATAATATATTTAAAAATATATTACTAACTAAGACATAAAAAATATAATTTGATTGGATGTATTTTTTAAAAATTAATTTTTAAATATAATATATATAATTTTTTATTTAAGGGAGATAAAAGAAAAAAATATATTGTTATGTTCATAAAATTTGATTTGATCTATTTTTTAAAAAATAAATTTTTAAATAAAATCTACATAATTAAATCTAAAATGATAAACGGTTTAAATTTTTAATTTAAAAATATATATAATATTTTATTGATATATTTATATATCTATATACATTGAAACATTTTTTTATTTAGTAAATTTTGAAAGAGTTTTATTTTTAATAATATATTTTTTTTATTATTGAATAATTTATAACTACTATCATTTTAATTTAATAAAAAATTAAATTTTCTTGCGATAAATATACAGTCTATTTATGATTAAACATTTTAAATTTTCTTGATTTTTTTATATACTAAATTTTTTTATTTAAAACAAAATGGTGTTTAAAAAACTGAAAAAAAAAAATTAAAACTATATAATTCTGTTTCAGTCAATTTTTGGAATTTCAAGAATTTGTATCCATGTGTATATATTTCATAAGGTAAATAATACTGCTACTATAACTAAAGTGACTTCTATTATTAATTCAAATTATCATCTCATTTCTTTTTTAACCTAATAGTAAAAAGTAATTTTTTATTATTTTTCATTATAATTATATATAGATATTAATTTGGAGTTAAAAGGTAGAGATTGAATAATGACTTGATTTTCTTTTTGGGCATTTATTATTATTTTAAAATTTTTATTTATAAATTAGGGATTAAACCATTAACTCTAGAGATTGAGTTGAACTTTATTCTGAGACCAATTGATTATATAAAAATAGAATTAAATATATAAAAAATATTTTTTATAGCAAGTTGTTTTGTAGGTCAAAGTATAATATAAATTAACCATTTATTTTTATTTTAATTTAAATAAAATTTATAATTTAATATTTATAAATAAAAAATAAATATATAATGAGTATAGTCAATATGCAACTCACTAATTATAAAAACTAGTAATTATTAAATTTCATCACAGTAAAGGCTAGAGAAAACTGAGAATCAGTATTGTGGGTCCAAATAATTGAATCTCAATAAACGGCTGATTTGGTTTTAATGGTACAATTTTAACTTCTTCTAAAAGTGCACTATCTGCATTACGTTTTTTCATTATTAATAATTTAAATGATCAATAGAGTTTATGTCCTTATTTGAATTTATAATTTAAATTGTGATTTATCCTTTAATGGACTCAATTATAATTATTTATTTAAATATTTAAATCTGTTAACGTTAAAAATATATATTTTTTATATTTTTAAATAAAAAATAAGTAAAAAATATAAAATTATTATTTTGATTTAATAAAAATATAATATAAATATTAAACATAATTATAGCATTAACAAAATTAAAAAGGTGTATATATATATATATATATAATTTTTATATTTTTATAATATTAATTAAACGGATAATGGGTAGCTAATATTCGAGTCCTTAAATCAAATCCAAATTCGATATGGATACTAAAAATACTATCTGAACCCGTCCCAAACTTATTTATTTACTAACCAAATTCGTCAAAATTATATTGGACCTTATCGAGTACCCATCTGGTTAAATAAACCATTTGTCCCTGACTGAAATATGTTTTCTAAAGTATTTTGCGAAATTTTTCACTAATAATAACAAAAGTCATGTATGATATAACCTATATAAAAAAAATATACACGCACATTATTGATCTATTTTTCAATAATGAAAATAAATTTCAAATTTAACTAATTATATTTTAAAAATTAGGTATTTTTTATTTTTATATTTATAATTTATTACAAATGATCATATTTTATACATTGTCATATCTCATGTCAGTTGTCTATACAAATTAATTATTGACATATGAGACTACTCCATATATCAAGCTAATCGATCAAGTTTTTTTTTAATTATTAATTAAAAGTGAAGTTTTTTTTAATTTATTTTTATGTCATTAAAATAAAAAAATTAAATTAAATTTTATTTTATATTTATGATTTATTATAAATGATTATATGTTTATTTGAAACATTAATATATTATCTATTTAGTATAGCGTATTTTAAGCATTCACATGTCTTATTTTTTAAAAAATATATAAATTATTGATTAATTATTTTATAATAATAAATAAATTTTTTGACCGTTATAAATATCTAAAACATTCTATTTTTTTTTTCTGTTATAAATAATTATTATTTTATTTATATTTAATTTTTTAAAAAATTTACACCTGATTTTTTTAGAATACAAATTAGTCTCTTTTTATATATATAATATAAATAACTCAACTGCCGTATGAAATGATAGGACCCAAACTTAATGTTTTGAAAAGATAGTTCTTCGCCATTATTTATTTCATTTTGAAGTACTCTCACACGATTCCCACGTGTGTTTCAACTCTTAGTCCAGCTAGCTCAATTTTGTTTTTAAAGGTAAAAAAAAAAGTACAATACATCTGGACATGTTATAAAGTAATATTTTATTTTGGCACAAAAAATTAAATATCGTTCGCATGGAAATGATTATTATCTATTTAATTTTTTAAAAATAAAAACAAATTTACAAATTTGAAATTATGAATAATATTTACCTATCGATTTTCAAGATCACGATAAGGAGTGATTTGTGAGGTCCTTTTACATAATCTCAATTGATTGACATTAATTAACAGTAAAAAACCCATAATTACCAAAGTAAAACAAGTGATAATAAAAGTTAGTTAATAATTAGATTTGATATGCAAAATAATAGGATATTATCTTCGTGTTTCTAGTTCTTTCACCTTTCTTTCTTTCTTTCTTTTTAATCATTACATAGGTTGAGGTTAATTTTTTTGTTTTTAGTGTTAATTAATTAATTAATTCGATACGAAGCTTAATTAGGCCAAGTGGTCCAATAACAAACGATAAAAAAATAAAAAATTAAACTGAAATCAAATCATGGGAAAGGGTACAATGATATGATGTGATTTGATGAACATTCAACACTATACACATTTCAATATATTATGTGGAGGAGAGGGATTTGATTTTGTTATCTTAAAAAAAAAAAAAAACACAAGCATTTTTTAACAGGTGGGGTAACTTCATTTATTGGAATTAAACCACCTTATTTATATGCAATGCACACGTTTCAAACACGCCTTAGCACCAAAAATATTTAAATTATATGAAATAAAATTAACTGTTTTAATAAATATCGTAACATTTTATTGGGACCCAACGCCGCATTGGAGATATCAACTGCGTGTGACATAACACTTTTTTTTTTTTTTCTTTATTCTCTGTTTTCTGTTTGGTGGGTGTTTAGGTGTGAGAAGATGAATTCAATTGCTACCGATGTAGATTTTGGGTCCCTAGCGAGTTATGAAAGATTTGTTCATTTAAAATACACTCATTTTAGAATTTTTTTTTTTTATGTTACAAGAGAGTTATTTAATATTTAGATAATTAATTTCCGAATTAGGTATAGTTTAAATGAGAAATGAAAGGGGTCAATAATAGGGTGGAGTGCAAATACAAATATAACCCGTTCATGTCTTTTTATTAATTAGTAATTTACCTTTTGAAGACTTATAACCTGTCGACGTCAATTCAACTGTATTCTCATCACAAAATACAGTGTAGATATTTAAAAAAATAATTGTTTCTAAAAATTTTACAATTTATGAATGCATGTAAGTGGAAGCTTGGTAGAGTCAAAATCAGTTAGTTTTAAACCTCAGCACGTAAAAATCATTAGATTTCATATTAGAATAAAACCGTTTGATTAATTATTTATAGCATAGGTAGAAACTGATAGATGGATACCTGCCAATAATTGAATTGAAAATATGTATATAATATTATAATATATGTACGCAGCCATGCATGACTTTTTGTTTAATTTCTTTGTTGATCTCATATGTTTTTTTATTTCTTCACCTTAACAAGTGCATGCTAGAAATTTATTGTACAAAATCAACTGCAGCACTTATATACATAAAAAGGGTAATTTAAGACTTGACAGTAAGTAGCTAGATATGTTATATATATATATATATATGGGTCCGATGGAAAAGGATGCTTGAGACTGCTTCTTCTGCAACTATTTGCTTCGGTAATGAGTTGGGGACCAAATAAAATAAAAGCCTCAACCCTAGTTTTCATATTTTGGGGAAAGAAAAGTAATACAGCCACCGATCCAAGACCTAAAATAAAGGGAAAAAGAAATCAAGATTGCATTGTAAATAGTAGTAGATAGATAGATAGATCAATTGGGTATGAATATATTATTATACTATTAAAGATTTGTATCTTGTAATTAATTAATTATATAACATGATCTTCATTCACCAACCAAGCTATGCATATAGAGAGAAAAGCTGTATTTGGCTTAGGTCTGCAAACCAAATGAAAACAAAAGAAGAGGGGCAGAATGATATGTTAATATAATGGGAAATTGGCAGAGGAGGAAGATAGATAAGGGGATAAATGAACAGTGAAACAGAGGTGAAAGAATGGGGGTAAAGAAGAAATAATAAAGAGAAGGAGAGGAGGTGGGTTGCGTGGAAGTAGAGAAGGGGGGACACAATGTGCCATAGGGTCTATCAGACTCCCATTTCTTGATTGGGTCCCACACTCTCCCTCTTCTACTCCTTCTATGCTTATAAGTGTTGTATGAGTCATTGGGAAATGATGGCATCAAACAAACCCTTGAGTTTCTTTCTTGCCCGATCTCTCTCTCTCTCTCTCTCTCTCTCTCTTTCTCTTTCTCTTTCTCTTTCTCTGGCCTTTTGTCGAACATTTATCAGGCAGAAATTTCTAGCTTTTTAACAGGCAAAAGTTTCCATCTTTTTTAAAAGAAATGAGTGATCAAACGCTAAATTCAGAAACTGAAAGCAGTTCTTCTTCGTCACCGCCAGCTTCACCTTCTTCTTCGAAAACCCAACAAACCCTAGACGCAGAATCACCGACTAAAAAGATCAAACGCATACGTGATTCTAACAAACACCCGGTTTATCGCGGCGTCCGTATGCGGAACTGGGGTAAATGGGTGTCAGAAATTCGCGAGCCGCGCAAGAAATCGCGCATTTGGCTCGGTACTTTCCCTACTCCTGAAATGGCAGCTCGAGCACATGATGTTGCAGCTTTAAGCATCAAAGGTAACTCGGCAATTCTTAACTTTCCTGAACTGGCTAACTCACTTCCTCGACCTGCTTCACTTGCTCCACGTGACGTCCAAGCCGCTGCAGCTAAAGCAGCGCAAATGGACCAATTTGACCAAAAAGCGTTTGACTCAGCAACAACAACAACAACAACATCATCATCTCCGTCAATGTCTTCGGCCTCTGCCTCTTCATTATCATCTCTTGTGTCGGCGATGGATTTGTCGACAGGGTCAGAGGAAGAGTTGAGTGAGATCGTGGAGTTACCGAGTTTAGGGACGAGTTACGAGTCGACTGAGTTAAGCAGCGATTTTGTGTTTGTCGACTCTGTAGATGGATGGGTATATCCTCCGCCATGGGTACAGAGCTTGGAGGATAGTTATGGCGATGGATGTCTGTTTGATGAAATGACAGTGACAAACACTATAAGTACTAGCTTTGGACAAGGTTTGTTATGGGATTATTAATTAGTTTTTTTCTTTTTTTGCTGTTTGTGAATATAATGTATTTTGTGTATGTGTGTATGAGTTTCTTTTTCTTTTTGCTGTAATCTAAAGATTTTAGCCCTTTCTGTTTTTCTTCTAAGGGCTAAAACTTTTTCTTTTTTTTTTTTGGTTTTAATTATGTCTATCTCTCAGTGTTTATGTGACATTGTGACCTCTTGAATCAATCTAACTGTACAGAGTTAGGAAAGAGGGAAATGCCATTAATTTTTCCTTTTCTTGGTTGGTGGAAGCTCATAAAGGCCTCTTTCCCTCTTTCTTTTGCAAGAAAATCTTTCTTTAACAATAATAAAAGCTCCCATAAAATAAATTTTGATTGTATTATCTTCTAAAATATGTCTGATAGCTTTGTGGCGTTGGAAAATAAACAAATAATTAAAAAAAAAAAAAAAGAGAATTATGCTAAAAGAAAAAGGTCCTCCACTAAATTAAAAGCCCTTGCGCATTAGTTTAATTACCATTTATATGTAAAATATATTGAATAGAATTGCTAAGGATATTTTGTTTTAGGCTTTGTGGCGTTGAGCTAAGATGGTGAAACATACTGACTACTGAGGTTCTTGAAAATGACAACATATAACCAATTAGAACAAGTAAACCTAATTCTTCACTCACTCACTCACTCACACAAGCTCTTCAATTATAGCTTGTCCATAGTCTATATATAGGTACATATATATATGTATAAGCTTCCCCTTTCTCATAAATAATATGTTTTAGTTTCAGTGAACTGGTGTTTGGAATTATCTTCCTTTCAAGCTCGGAGAATGCATGGTGGCTATCAATTCTAGGTATGATATTTCCCTTTCATTTTGGTTGAGGGGATTGGAATATATATATATATATGTCTTCCCTTGCATATGAATAGCTAGCTTCTCTGTAAAAGCAAACAGTAATATAAGTATCTGCATTAAAAAAGAAAAGGGTATTCAACTGTTCATATTCTCTTTACCGGTGAGTATATCAAATAAGGATTTGTAAATTGTTTTGTCTTATAGATTATTATATGATATGAAATGAAATGATAAAGAAAAGCCTGCCAATGAATTACTGTAAATAAAGATGGTGTTAGGTGCGTCAGGAATTTTTTTGCTGTCTTTCTGTGTACGTCCTTGCTCAATTTATTGATACGAAAAGGTGTATTCTTTACCTTTTTCTTTTCCATTTTGGTAAATTCAAAATGATAAAATTTCGAAAGTGATTTGCCATCAATTTTCCTACTTGCCAAATGGAATTTAAACCCAATTTATTATCCCAGACCCCTTTTAATTATGAAATACTTTCAGATTTTCATTTCCACTGGCTAACCCGTGAAATCTAATTATTTATAATAATCAAATAAGTTTTGATTGGGTGGTTGACCATGATCAAATCATAACCATGAAGTCATAAAAGCGCACTTAGGCAGCTAAACCAGACCCACATTCCCACTAAACTCAGAAATGAACAGAAAAGGGTTTGCATGGACAAGGTAAGTGGAAAAGCCCTGAAGGGAAGCCATGTTTGTCAATAAACAGTAGGTTTCAATTATTAGAAGGGATGGTCTTTTTTCATGTTTGTTTTCCTTTGAAAGAATTTTGGTACAAGAGTCTAGCAGTTTTCATCCGTCCGATTGCTGAAACGATACAACAACAGTAGGGACAGACATTTTGCTCTACAAAATGAGTAATAATATTTTGAAAGTTGAAACTTAGATCCAAAATATTGAATTAATAGCAGTGATAGCAGGAACCTCCATTTGTTGTAATGGTCCCATTAATTACAGAGAAAAACATCATAAATGTAATGTTTTGATGCAGTAAAAATCAACTCGTGTTACCAAAATTCAAAAAGATTCCATGCACCCAAACAGCAACTTCCATTACTCCATACTTCCAGCGAAGGCAATGCCAAGACATATATAGCCACCATCCATCTGTCTCTGTCCAGAGTCTTTTTCTCACGTGTGCAATTAGTTTCTTTTTCTTTTTACTTTCAATAATCGGAAGCCACCTTATTCGAAATTAAAAATTTTAAATCCAATAAAAAAATAATTGGATGGATGTACTAATTTTGATAAATTCATATCATCACCATATGCGTCATGTTAAGTT
The DNA here is from genome assembly GCA_947857235.1 of Jatropha podagrica. NCBI lineage: Eukaryota > Viridiplantae > Streptophyta > Magnoliopsida > Malpighiales > Euphorbiaceae > Jatropha > Jatropha podagrica. Next base: position 14,727 of record CANUEP010102272.1, read on the forward strand.
ACATTATTATGAATTGGTAATAGGAATAAACAGTAAGATACCTAACCCTGATTGCTATTGCTATTGCTATTGCTATTGCTATTAGACTAAATTAAGATAATGGTAAATAATTACCAAATTGAGTGAAAAGACAAAAACGCATTGTGGGTTTAATTAATTCTATACTACCAATTTGGTATAATGATGTTCTTCTAACTGTTATAGTTAACGACGATATAAAAAAAAATTTAATATTTTATTTGTTAAATTAATGTCAGTGTCATAAAGTTTAGATTTCTGGTTTTGGTACATTATTAATTGCCCCACATTTTTATTCTTGTTCCCTACTCCTTTTGAAATTTGTGGCAGAGAAAGGCATATTAGTCTATACTTAGTTGATTTATTAGTCTATGCCAGTCTATATATTTGTCTATAGTCAACTTACTGTATCAAACTTGTGATTTTTAACCCAAACAGTCCAATTTAATATCAGAGCTTCAGAACATTATTATTATTATTATTATTATTATTATTATGCGAATGATATTTTCTGGGGTTGGGTATGCACTGCAATAACTGAATTTTCAATATATTTTTAAAATTAAGGATGACAAATAAAGCTTTTAAAGGGAGCAAATAATTGAAAAAGATCAAGAAAAAACTTTTTTTTCTGGTAAATCTTTTTGGATATATCCCACATGGGGTTCCAATATCAGACACCGTAATCTTCATCTTTGATGCCCACTTCCTCTCTTTCTTTCGTTGACGCGTTTTTGTTCGAATCATCAAATCTCTCATGTCCCCGTTTCATATATACACACACTTGTGGAGCCTTTTTCTGGGCTACCATATGCCTACATTGCCTCTTCTTCTTTTTTTTTTTTTCAATTTTAGATATTTAAAAATTGGCTGGAAATGGGTATTTAATAGTTCATATAATTTATCTTTTAAAGAAAAAAAGACAACCTAGCTGGGGTTTAAGATATCACGAACTCATTATGACATGGTATTATAGGAGCATGAAGTCATTCAACCTACCAACAATGTCCCCATGAGATTTTATTGGTATTTATTTATTCTCTTTTTGGCTTTTTTTTTTTTTTAATTTTGCAGCCTCGTTCAAGTGAATTTTAAAAATTATTATAATTACGGAAATTTAATCTGAATATGATGGAGATACGTATATCATAATCGTTCATGCATGTTATTTTTCATGAATAATGCAGGGCTTGATCACGTGGTTTCTGTCAATGATATAATTAATCCTACCCACGCACACACTAACTTATATTAATATAAAAATAATTTGATCCGCCACGTAATAAAGAATGTTAATAAGCTTGTAATTGTCATATTGTTATCTTTTATATTATATGTCAAATCAATCAGCTAATCATTCTCCCCGACAATTGTCTTCTATTTCTTTTTTTTTTTTTTTTTTTGCAATTACATCAGATAATCAGTCAGCAAAATAAATTATTATTGTTATTTTATTATTCATTTTTTGTAATTTTATAAATATAAAGGCCCACTTAAACCACTCGCTAATTAAGCAAAATATTTAAAAGACTTTTTGCTTATTTTGTTGCCCTAAATGCATGTCTCCCGATCTGTAGATTCCTGCTGACGATTATATGATTCTGTTTAATTAATTATCAGGTACGTCTATTTTTTTTTTTTTTTTTTATTTCTGGCTTCAAATCTTTTATTTTTTTTTTTTAATTTAAGCATATGCATGGATCGGTCCTTTGCATTGGTGAGGTTTTTTACCATAATATTTTTATTCATATTATCAATGACTCATAATGAGATAGAGAACCTTTTTATTTTGTGAATAATATATATTAATTAATTAGTTAACTCAATTATTGGGTATTTATTAGTATTTGATTGCAGAAAAAAAATTCTATAATATTTATCCAAAAACAAAATTTGTTACTCAAACTAAGCATAATAAGTAATTTTTGAAAGTAGAGAATTCATTTGAAAACCTAATTAATAACTTATTTTTTTAAAAAAAAAAAAATGGGCTTTTTTCATTACATATAAAAATGGGCTTCGAACCAAATTGCGAGTGCACCCAAAAATTATGAGTTGACCAGTCAACACGCATAATATATATATATAATAAATAAAGTGAAAACAAGTTAGACGTTGAGACAGGAGTAGTTGTTTTAATATTGTCGCCAGGAGGAAGCTCTTCGCTGCATTTCCAACCGAACTTCACTGATAAGATTAGAGACAGGACTTTAGAGCCATTTTTGGCAAATTGACAACCATTCTTTCCGATCGATCTTCAAACCCTAATAATCCATTGAAGGATTTGTCTTTTCAATGCCAAATTGTTGGACTTGTTGTATGGTATGGACCATAGACCCATTTTTGGCTGTCCAACAAGACAAGGAGATGACAGTGATTTGTCAAACTTGGGTGATTTCAACTACCAGATTTAAGTAGAGTTTTGAAAAATACATAATTGATTAATAATCATAAATTCTAATAAAAATTCGAGAATAGACTCCCAAACAAGAAAACGGGCAAAGCAAAACAAATGGAAGCTCTCCATATTCTATGTAATCTTTATATTAATCCTATTTGCTAAAATTGTTTAGTTATTATGATATGATAGCTTAATCATGCTCTTGTAATTATTATTAGGAAGGAAATTATCTTAACGTTTGTGTTTGTAGTCAACGGATTAGGATAATTGCCTTGCTAATAATAATTACAAGAGCCTAATTAAGTTATCAAATCATCTTTCACGTTTATTTTGTAATTGCGACATGCATCCATCAAACCCAATTGCTTATCAATACATGATGTAACTTGAACGTGTAAGTGCTCACTGTGACAAATGAAACCTCTCTTCTTCTTTAAAGCTGTAATACTCGATCTGTAAAAATTACGGTGCTCGCAAAAAATATTTATCGACGGATGATTGCATTAATGAAAATAAAGTATATCTCCACATGTCAAATACCTATAGAGGAAACGTTTCCATCTTTCGTTTCCCACCAAATTTCCTTCAATCAACTGTTATAGATATGCCCAAAAGCCTAATACATAGGGCCAATAAAGTTAAATAAGAACTCGATGTGTATTGAAAAAAAGAAAAAGACAACTTCAAAGCCGCTGAAAATTACCAAAGAGTCCCTGAATGCGTACCAGGGCACACGATCACCGTATCTAATTATGTCTGCAATGAATGGGGAAAAAAAAAAAAAAAAAAAAAGGTGAAAAAGAAATTTGCATGCAGCTTTGGATTTTAATGAATCGAGCAGATAAAGGGATGATGAAATGAAACCGACTTAATTAAAAGGATGCATAGCTTAATGATGTTGACTGTCAAACAACTCCTTTATGTGCATCGCCGGAAAGCGAAATTCCGTGTCTATCTTAATTTTCTTATTTATAGTCAAAAAATAAATTAAAAAATTCGAAACTTATCTTTTGCTCTTACTTTTCTTCAAAAAAATGATGAGGAAGAAAGTGAAATGTTGGTATGAGAAAACAACTTATTAACCCTAATTAACCCATTTTGTTTTCTCGTTATCTACTCTCCCTTCCACGTCCTGTCGACAGAAGCTTTGGTCCGCATGAGGAGGAACACAAACGGCAACTACCAATATTTTATATTTATCTATCTCACAGAAGAAAGATTATTTGATTGAGCACATGAGAAATACTGGTGCGACTTTCTGGTGATTTTTCGCTTCTGTTTGTTTAATCAATGATTTGACATTTTATACAGTAGTTTATTGGATTCTTATAAATTAATTACCAAAATATTAGTTTCGTAATTAAGGAGATTAAAAAGTCTAATTACTCTACTCTATCTATATATAATTCTGAAGAAAAAAGAAAGAAAGAAACTCTATAAAAGTGACGTCACGTTTTGTTCTTTAAACTTTTCCTTCTCTGTGTGGAAGAATGTCCCCCATATATTGTTCTGTCCGATATGCCACTACTTCATAAAATTAGCAGTTTCATTTTTTTATTTATTATTTTTCACAAATCAGTTTACTATTGTATTTGTAAATATTATCATAATAACTTTTTAAACTATCCTTCATCTTTTAAGTCCGTTAAATTTTAAAAATTAACAAATTACTTTAGACAAATCTATTAATTATGTTTTTATATATTATATATAATTCTTTTACATTTATTTATTTTTAAAATAATAAATTTATATTTTTAAATTATTTTTTAAATTTTACTTTTTTTAACTCTATTTAAATTCATTTAATAAATTTATCTATATTATCTTATTTATATTCATTTAATTTATTTAGTTTAAAATTAATAGATATTATGAAGAATTACCTAGATTTTAAGTTACTTTTACCACTATTCAAGTGGAATATATTTTATAACTTTTGTTTTTTATTTATCTTTAAATAATATTATCCATAATATAAATTGTTTACCTTAATCCTATCTATTTTTAAAGTTTATATATAATTAAAAGTATAAAAAGAGTCAATATTAACTATATATATATATATATATATATATTTGAACTTCACAATTCAACGATAAGAATTAACATTTATAAGATTTTAAAAATAATAATTTAAAATGAAAAAATTAATTGATAACTTTTGATAGGTGGTGTTTTTATAGTATTTATCTTAATTTTTATTAAAAATTTTAATAATTTTTAATTACTTTAATTAGTTTTTATTTATATTATTCATATTTTTAATTAAGTTTTCTTCATCATTCAAAAGTTTGATTTGAAAGACTTTTAACAAAAAAAAAAAAAGCTAAAATTTACATAAAATAAAATTGGAGCTAGAATTTAAAGTTAAAAGTTCATTATGACAAAATCAGTAAAGTATACAGTCTAGCCGTGTCAAATACTATGACCGTGTTATCAAGAAAATTAAAAATTTAAGTGGGTCAAATTTAACTATTTAGCTTGTATATATTTGAATTCAGGGTGTAACCTAAACATGAGATTGCATGTAAATAATAAGAGGGTGCACCTTATCTGTGTTTCAGCTCTATTTAGTGAAAGAAAACTCTTAATTAGAAATGAATACAATACAAAAATAGTTTTCTATCCAAATAATATTTATTCTTCGTTAAATTAGTTAGTTTCTTACTCAGATTTGGAGACACTCTATGAAATCACTACAACAATTATTGTCATCGAATCTTGGATTTAAATATTTGTTCTACTCTTTTTTTTTTTTTTAAGACTTCAAGCATTCAAGTTTGTATAAAGAATCAAGGAAGTTACGCTATTTGTGGCTAGTTTTTATTTCTAAACTTTTAATCTTGTTTTTACTTTTCATTATTCGTATTAATTATGAAATTATTTTTAGGTTTAATTGAATTTTATTTAATTATTATGTCAAACTAAACTTTTATACTAGAGATTTAATATAATTTAATTTCTATTTCAATTTATATTATTAGATTTATTTTTTTTTTGTTCAAAGTATAATTTATTATTAACTTAATGCTTCCATATGAAGAGCTTCTCTATTGTTTTATTTTATTTTTTAATAATTATTGGAAGAATGATTTCTGTTAAGAAAAATATAATAAATTACATAAAAATAATAATTTGATACAGAAGTTGTATAGTTTGACTCATGAGATGTTTTCATAGATTAACTAGACTGAGGGATAGGTAACTAAACTGGATTAAAATAGCTAACAACACATTAGGAGAACTTGTTAGTGATTTTAGAATTGTTTTTCACACTTGAACAATTAAAATTGATTATTAAACTAATAAAATAAATTAGATAGAATTAAGGAAAATCAAAATCCCTAATTTGTTTTAATTATTGATTTATTTTCATCAAATATGATTGCTTAAGCTCTTTTTCATTACTGTATTTTATTTCTTTTATTTTTACAGTTATTTTTCTCATTATTGTTTAAATAATAATAGATTAATGTAATTTTAGTATTTGATACATAATTTTTGTGAAACGATACTATGTTACTTTTGCAATTTCGTACCAAAAAAGTCTATCAAGTTTGGATGTGATCCTTATTAATAAAAAAATATTTGGTCACTTTCTAAATTTTGGAATTAGTTTAATAATTTTTCAATTTATAATTTCATTTCATTTTATTTTATTTCAATGAAAAATGATTCATTTTACATTTCAAATCATCAAATTAAAGCTTTTTTAAAAAAAAAATAATCAAATTAAAGCTTATGTTGAATAAGGGAGCATATTCATAAAAAGAAGTTTTTCAAGAAATTAACAATTAAAAATATTAACTGTAAAATAATCAAATAAATAATTATTGTCTAAAATTAAAATTTAAATTGCCAAATATTTTGATTTACATTATAAAAAAAGTTATAAACACTAGAAATAATATGAATTAAATATAAATTATAAATTATAAATTGCAAAACATATCAATAAATAAATTCACGCAAAATGCGGGACTTCACCTAATTACGTAATCAAATTAAAGCTAACGTAAACTGACATATAATATTATATAATATTAGGGTAAGCTTAGCAGTTAATATTTTTTCAGCAACTGGACAAGAAAACCATGAAATTAATTTGTTTTGTCTCAATACATTTTCAAATAGGTAATGTTCATCATTAGACCGACAAACTTTCGACAAAGTAATTAGAAATTATTTCCCCGCAAATGACTGCTCTTCGAATAATAAAATTCACTTAATTGATATATTAAAGATGATTCCGGTTGTAAACGAGTCGAATAAACTCAGTTCGTTTTATTAAACAACTTCAATAAATAAACCGGTTTGGTTTTTGATCCAAAAAACGGTTCGGTTTGCTTGCTCATCCCGTGATAAAAGTGTGATATGACCGCTGTCTCTGTAAGCTGAAAGGATAGGAAAAAGGAAAAGAAACTCGACTGTGATAGCGATTGTCGGCACCCCAGTTTAACGACATGTGTACCAATCAGCTGGCGCCAAATTGTTAGCCTGTTGCTCTCCTCACAGTAATTCTCATGGGGTCTTCCGCTCTGACCCACCGATAAATGTTTACTTCCCGCTTTGACGTACTGCAGATACGGATTACGGCCTACCTACGGTACGGGTGACCAAATGAATGTATCATTCAAGTTAGCGAGTGACTGTTCCCACATAAATTATAATAAAATATTCATTAATTTAACTAAATTATCCTTTAAATATTATAGAGCTAATTATTAGGGTGAAATTGTGAAAATATTATTAGTCATTTGTTTGTATTTTTAAAACGACTTATACCTGTAAATAAAAAAAAAAAAAAAATCAAAGAAAAAACTGAATAGGGCTTTTAAAACATTTTTTTATCTCAGATCTGATAAGAACGATGGCTCCTTCCGAATTCGATTATTACTATATATAATTAATTGAACTTGTAAAGACATTCCCAGTTGCAAAATAAGGTTAAAATTCAAAAGTTGCGGCTCCTAATCTTTTGGTTGAATATCACCATATCAACTTATTCCTGAATAGTACAATAATAATGTTCTATTTTTCATGATTTTTTGGGTGACTTATTTTAGTTCTCATAACCTTTTCTGGGTTTTTCTTTCGTCTCTATGTGTGGAGATTTCAATTTGTGCCATACATACACTCTCACATTTAAATTATATTTGATAAATCAGTTTTAAATTTATTTATATATATATATATAAATCTATTGGAAATTATAAGTCAAATTTTTTTTCTTTTTTAAATTTTATCAAAATTTGCTGCTAATGATAATAATAATAATAATTATATCAAACCGATCATTAATTAAAATTCCATCTATAGCCAAAGTGAATTTGGTAGGTCTTAGGTTAACAAGAGGGGTAAAAAATGATATTACCTACTTCTGGTGCTTTAATTCTTTACTATCCCGAGCTCTAACAGTTGGGTTAATAAATAAACATTTTACGCTCATTTATGATTATTAATTTCTTTTTTTCAATTTTATTTATATTTATTGAGTGTCTTGTACTAAAATTTATAAAGACTTTTTAATTTAAAAAAAAAAACAGTATAGACATTCTATCATATATTTTTAAAAAGCCAATACGTTTCAACAGTTCGGTGTATAGATCGCATTCTTCTTTAGTCTTCTTTTTTCAAAAAAAGAAATCTTCTAATGCTCCCATGTTCAAATCCAAACTACTTGATTTTAGTATTAGGCTATTCTCTCTGGCTGATGCAATGGCAAATACGTATCGAAAATTTTCTTAGTTTTTGTGAAAAGATCAAATGTTGCTATTGGAACGGTCGGAATAATATTACTTTTAACAATTAAATTATATTGAAGGCAACATTTTACACTCCTTGCATTAGTTTAACTACTACACAAAATTAGGTTTATTGACATTAGGCCAAGTTTGCTTGGCATGATTATGACTAAATTGCATATTTCACTTTGAGAATTTACAATTGAATTGACATTAAATTTAATAAAAGGCAATTGATTTTGAGAATAGATTTCAATATTCACTCTTTTATAAGGTTAGATAGTGTGTATAAAACCATAGGCTTCAAAATATTTCACCAATCAAATTCTAAGTAATGTTACATAATTTAGAAATTTGATTCATGGCACTATATTGAAAAAATAAAAATTAAACTCTACTATATGATATCACGTGACTCATATAAAATTATATATATTTTTAATTTTAATCATGTTCAATAAAATTAATTAATTTAATAGTTATTAATTATTTATTTTAATAGTTATCGGCTATTTTACTAATATCCATATAATCTAAATTTACCAATTGATGTAAATGTTAATGAAAAATAAATAATAGAGTGCATGAAACTAACTTTTTCATAAATAATATTTAATTTGCAACAAAAATTCTGGTCATGTAACTTATAAAGTGTGGCCCTATCATATCATATGGACAAATAATAATTTTGGTCGACATTGAAAATTTAGAAAATTCTTTTTGGACATATTTATAAATTGTTTTTATTATATAAATATAGCACCAAAATAAAACAAAAGAAGAAAAGAGGATTGTTGTGGAGACTTCTACCAGCACAGCTGACACAATTATTGTAGGGCCCAATGTTCTTTCTCTGGACCACTAAGATCATCAGCCCACAATAACATGTCTTACTGGAACATCCTGCCGACTCTATTACGCCACGTATACGTCAGGTTCGACTATTATCCGTCAGATCATAACAGTCAAATCACCCACACCTGTAGTAGCTTTTCGGTGACGGTGACAGCGACGTGTTCCTTTTTCCAATGGGCTGACCGTAAAAAAATGGTCCCAAACGAGATAGTTGTGTGTGAGAGAATTATCCGTCTCTTGTTCCCCAAATTTGGAAAAACGAAAGGTGAAAATGAAATTGCAGAAATCATAAATTGAAGCAGTGAAAAAGTAAGTTATGCATTGAAGCATTTTTTGCTTCTAAAAGTGCAATTTCACCTCTGTTATGCATTTTAAATAATAAAATTCAATTTTGACAATTCAATTTTTTTTCGCTCTTTTTATCTCAAGAAGAAATTTTATAGATGTCTTTTCTGGTTTCATCATATAATACTATTTTTTTACTAGATTTTTTCACTTCACTTTTTTAATTAGGTTCACCTATTTTTGAAAAATTTGTTGATTCGAATTAAATTATTTGCATAAATTAAGTTTTTTAGTATATTTTATTATAATAAATTAAATTAATTTCACTCATAAAAAATAATTTATTATATTGACTAAAAATTTTGAAACAAATGAATTTCCTTCCGTTATGTGAGTGAAAATGAAAAATGAATAAAAACTTGTCAAATTCCCTTTCCATCACCAATGACCCCAAATTGATATGATAGAAATACTTGTCTCTTTCTCCACCATTTATTTTTTTACCCTCACCAAACGAAGGGAGCAGATTTATTTTCCTATCAACTTTTCCTTGCAACCAAACACATTGTGGCCATTAAGAAAAAGAAAAACGATTAAAACAAAGCCTGTAGTTCTACAGCGACAAATGGCTGTTTCAGGTTTTCATGTCAACGACATGAGCACGTGATCACCCGGTAGATATCACGTGCTTGCTTTATTTTTTCTCCCCCTTTTTTCGCCCAGTGTCCCGCATGATAAATACGCAGGTTTTTATTTTTTTCGTAGTATAGGAATTGGGCTTTTATATTCCCTTTATCGATTCTTATTAATATATCAAACATTTATGATTATGTTAATAGTGTAATTCTCAAATATTTATTTTCTAATACATTATTTATTTTGGTCAGTCAAAATTTCTAATGCATGTGATTTATTATATAAGAAAGGTCAGTCGAAATTCAAAATTGCCATAGTTTTATAAAAAGAGGGTTTCATGTCTTTAATATCTCAATGTGCACGTAAAAAAAAACTATCATCCATCTTTTACAATAATTGGAAAACAAGAAAAACGATGTAATTAATGGGTGAATAGTGAAATTATAAAATGTCAAAGTAGTATGTCAGTAGCTGTTTTTGGGACTCCTTCTTCTTCATCTGTTCATTGATCAATGACATGCAACAAATAACAAAAAATATATATGTATATATATATACAAACACATTGGTAGCATATCAAGCAAATATGAAAAGCTATATCTTGGAATTTACATGACTTAGTGCAGTTTAAATACAACAGGGAAAAATATATTGGTAGCAACTATGTGTACGTAGATCGGTTAACAATCCCACAATCATTTTCAACGACAGAAATTGACAGGACCTTATATTTATTGTGAGCAAAGATAAAATAACAGAAAGAAAATTTGCAATCATGACAAACATAATCCAACTCATTCAGCCTCTGTCGACATTGACAAGAGCACAAATACAACTATAATTTATTTATATATAAACATTCAAAAGGCAGCTCGCATTCAATCAATCAGCAGCCATTTCTATTTTCTTTCAATTTTTATTAAATAATATTGACTCCTTTACGGCTTAATTTATTATTATTAGCCAAAAAAATAAGCAGATCCAGTTTATAACTTGTTTTTGTTTCTTGAAAATTTTACAAAGAAGGAAAATCGAAATGTGCGAATGGCAGCAAAATTTACGTTTGGTGTCGGCTGGGTTAATCAGAAGAAGAAGAAGTGCATGTGCATGTGCATGTGCATGTGCTGTGCGTAGCAGTAAAGAGCCATGACCCATATTCCATTGCGGTCGCATTGAAGACTCAACACAACACAACACGTACGAAATTTGGACCATTAGTTGGACTCTTTAGCTGTAAATAAAACTCCCAAGGTTAAAATCATTTTCACTTTTCCCCTTTTAAATTATTATTATGTCTTTTTGGGCTTAATAAATTTCTTAGAAAAAATATAATCTTGTTTCTTTATTTTTTCCAAAAATTATTAATAAATAAACAGAATACTTTGTCCCTATTTTTATACCATCAAACATTATTTTCTTTCTATAAAAAAATCTCTATCATTTTTATCACCAAAGCCACCATTTAGTAAGTTATATGAGTATATTGTTGGTTTTTTTTTTTTCCCCCGTTAAGACGACGCATGTAAACTGTGAAGTAATCATGTGTAATGTGTTCAATTCACATAGATTATCAATGGGTCGGGCCATTTCGTAATATGTTCAAGGCCCATGTGCATATAGATTACGTACACAGTTAGATTCGTAAGGCTAAAAGTGGCTGGCCCATCAATCAAAAGCCCAAAAATATTTCTATGTGAAAGTAACTTGGGTCCAAAATAGGCCCAGTTGAGTTGGAATTTGGGCCTCTTGTATGAGCATAAAAACTTGTCTGTCAGAGAGAACAATATTTGCAAAAAGAAAGAAGAAAAATATGTACGAAAGAAATTTTTATTTTTAACAAATATTTATTTATAATTAACCCAGACATAAATAAATGTCACCTATTAATGCTAAAATCTCTTTCTCAATAATTAAAAAAAAATGAAAATTCGTCTCAAGGTAAGGTATAGACAAATAAACAGAACAAAAACCATGAAATTGACAATTAAAGTTTAGTTTAAATATACAGAAGTTGCAAGGATCTGAACTTCTTATGGACAGATAAAGTCTAAATCCAATAGTCGTGGCTTTAAGGTTTACAGGTTTGTCCACAACAGACAAAGCCAAGTAATTTGGACAGTTGCTAAGTTATTATTTATCACTTTGCCGGTTAATCAAATGGTTATGGTTATTACTTGTGTTAGGAAAGAGATTTTCTTATTGATTCAATGTTTAGTAACTGTGTATGTAATGAAAAGCAGTAGGTAAGTCTTAACAAAATTAACTATTGATCTGTTTGAGTAATTTTTCACGAAACGCTAATACATGAGTTTAACTTTTTCGAATGTAAATCAAATTATAAATAATATAAGCTAGTTAAAGTCAAGATAATAACAGAGAAAACATGATAGAATGAACGCAAAAGTCAAAAATTGAAAAAGGAGGATCTATTTGTAACTATACTAATAGCATCTAAAGAGTAACAAAACAAGTAATGTTAACGCTAAACATCTCCATCTCAATTATCAACAACTGGAAAACAAGTATTACCACGTAATTAAGCAAATAATAATTAAAACTAATGAAACAAGTTATGAACATGACAAAGTGGCGCATCATCATCGGCCCACATTTATTTATTTATTTATTTATGTATATAATGGGTTTTGGACCCTCCACTAATTACTTTATTTAATTCTTCATCACATCAAATCAAATTAAATTAAGGAAGGTGTAGGTGTGTGTTTGTTCCTTTGTGGGGAAACCCTAATTTTGTCTGCCATATATTTGGACAATTATATATTGTGACTCATCGATTGATTATTGTGGGAATCAACAGAGCCAAGAAGAGACATGAGCAATTACAAGGGTCTTCATTTCTCAACAGAAGTACTTCTTCTCCATCACCAAAACAAACATGACTAATTTGAATGGAGGCACTTAAGGCGAGTGGGTCACTACAAATTGATATCCCCTTTTTAATTAATTTTTCAACTCATATCTTCCCAAACACTTAATTAACTATAATTCCAAACATACGCAGTATATGTTTAAGAAAAGAAGCACACTAAGACGTAACCTAGCGGTGGTAATTAATGCAGGTTTCAAATTTCTTTCTCCAATGCTAAAAAAAAATAATGAAGAAAGAGGAAAAGATGAAGATAAGCATAAGAAAGATTGACTATCCATGGTTGGTAATATACGTATAGGGTGGCACTTTTTCTTTCCATCAAGGCAATTACAAATTACAATGATGAAGGTTCATAATTTCAGGTGAAAAAAATAATGTCAAAGGGGAAGACTTCTGTTTGCCACTTAGGAACATTTTCAAGTTTTATAAGTTTTGACATGAAAATGGAAGTTCTGTGGCAAACAAATGGACCCCTTATATTGCAATGCTCAGCAAATCAAACCATTTCTCTTATTATAGTAATTAGTTTTTGCTGAGATTTCAACACTCACCCACTTTCCCAAAGGGGTATGGACTATGAAAAATTAAAGATTGTCCATTAGGGTTTTTGAAGAATATAATTAATGGTGCGTTTTAATTATTTCTTCCAAAACATCATTGCAGATTAGGAAATTAAAAATTTGAAAATTTTTCAGCTCCACCATTTGGATGGTCAAACATTCCATCATTATATCTCTCTTGTCCTAACTAGTATATGTACTGAATTTGGACTTACAATGATCTCCTTTTTATTTTCCGTAGTCCAATTTTTCAATTGTTGATTAGACTCAGCTGTCAAATTTCTGTTCTATTGTTGTTTTCATAATTTTTCAGTTTCATCAAGTTTGGGGATCGATACTACGAATTTCCGAGATCCTAGTATTTACATAAAGTGTCGATCTTTTCTTTTCTTTTCTTTATTTAAAGATTCTTCTATTTATTTGAAGTAGAAGCAGAATTATTTCCAAGTTGGGTTGCTTTAATATTAAGAAATTGTGTGAAATGGAGAAGAAGAAAGAAAAAAGGTAGTCAAATGGATGATGTAATTGGAATATTCAAAATATGTTACATCAGATTGCAATCAATTGACAATTTGCTGCAACTTGGATGAATTCCTAGCAATGATACCCATTTAGACTTCCCTTGATAAAAGGATATATGTAGTATGCATGTCATGCTACGATCTTCAAGAAGATGACCGCTTAGATCAATATCAATGAAATCTTCAAACCTGGGGACAGATAGCTCTACGATTTGATTTCTGAGAAGTCACTTATTGATTAATACAAATTAACAAGTATAGATCCAAAGACTTTTTAAGTAGAATTAGGGATGGATATGGATTAATTGTGCTCCATGAAAAATGAGAATGACAGAGTTTGCATCCTCGACCTCCTATGATGAGTGATAATTAGACTAAGTATAAAGGTTTAATGGTGAGATGCTAGAGATGATCCTTCACCAAAATATTAAATATAGACCTAGTCTATAGTTAAATCCAGTAAACGAGGTTCTTTAACAGCGTTCTATAGAATTATATACGTCGTTTATAAGTCAATGAGGAATAATAAGTTTCTTAATTTAGTAAAAAAAAAAAAAAAAGTTAAAAGGATGAAGGTCTTGTTCATGACAACATTTAATTTAGCTGATCTAGTTAAAATAATATCTCTATTTTTGCTAATGTTTACGGCTCGAGAAAGGGTATGATTACTCCTTTTGATATTAGATGAAATGCTACTAAGACAATTGATTACCTAAATATATAATTTTACTGAACGAGACTGAATGTTATTTCTATCGTGTAGCCAAAATCCTTTACACAGAGGAATAAGGAGTTCATATACTTTCTAAATCAGAACTAGATTATTATCAGAAGTTACCTAAACAACTAGCAAAATACAAAATGTCATGATGAGACAAAAGCTATGTCCCCTGTCGCTAATTTCCAATTACAGCGTTGCAGCAAGAAACTATTCTTTCACATTCAATTGACATAACAAACCGTATATTTATATGTCTCATGATGAGGTACGCTAATGCACATTTACTTCGGCTTGGCACTATAGCTATCAGCATCCTCAATCAATCAGTCTAGTTTCTTATGATGTGTAATGACAAAAGAAAATGGAGATTTCAAGTTATTGGAATATACCTTGTAAGCTGTAGCCTTCATCAGTAGTTGGTTTTATGAAATTAAGCACCAAAATTACATGTTAAAAATCTCCAATGTATAATAAGTGCCTGCCAAAATCAACTGACAGGAATTTCAGAATTATATTAAGAAACGAAAAAAAAAAAAAAAAAGAAGATTAATAACAAGTTTTGATAAAGTGTGTATTTTGTTTCTGTTCTTTCAAAAATTACATGTATATGTACAATTGATATCATTTTGCTTAATATGAATCTCCCAGTACAGGATGATTTGTCTTTGTAAGCATCCATAAATACTGCTAATTAATAAGTTAAGAAAAAAAAAAAAGTAAAAAAAAAGATAAATTAATAACGCGAGGCATGTCTTGTAGTGTGAAGGAATCCACCAATCAAGATTCCAACATGTAATCCTCGAACCACTTCTCTATAAATACGTAATTCTCAAACTTGGCATGATACACCAAAAAAACAAAGAACAAAAAAAAAAAAGAAAAAAGAAAAAATAGTTTGCTTAATTAATTAGTATCGCCGCAAAAAGATCCTATAGGATTAATCTACCTCTAACCCCTAAGTCTATAACAGTTGTTCTTCATGGCTTCCTTAGCATTTTCCGCCAAGGGGCAGTGCATTTCAGTATCAAAAATGGTGGTTTCTGATAAGTATAAGCATAAAAGAGAAGGCTTTTTTAAGACAAATGAGGTTATTTTTGTAGCAAAACGTGACAATACTAGAGACACTATCGTTACAAATGTTGCCAGCCAACTACCAGCAATAATTCCATCGCCGGTGATAGATGTTGCTACCGACCGGAATCATGTCGCTTGGACAAGTGTCCGGCAAGAAAGATGGGAAGGAGAGCTTGTTGTAGAAGGAGAAATTCCTTTATGGCTGGTATGTGTGCTTCTCCATTTTTTTTATTTTATTTTTTTTTTCAGCAAGGAGAATATATGGCCCACTAAATATAAAAAAGTAAATTCTTAACCACAATTTTGATAAATATTTACAGCCCTATGGGAAGCACTTTTTTTTAGTATAAATTCTAAATATTTGACTAAGTTCAGAAATTAAATATTTCTTCTTCTTGTATATGTGAATATAGTTTATTTAGCATACCAAAAATTGGGTATAACTATAAAGATGAAAACCAGGGTTGAAATTATAATAATTCATTTATCTATTTCATAATAATGATTATATATAGTTAATGACAACCCTGAAAAAAATTATGGTGTTAAGGTTTGTAATCCTAAGAATTAATTAATCTTTCATTTGTGCTAAAAGATCCGGCTCAACTCCAGAAGTAAACATCAAGTGCTAAGAAAACACAACTATGGACATCAGACATGTGTGGTCCTATTTTTTAAATAGACATCAGACATGTGTGATTCTTCTTAATGCCAATTATATATATTTAAAGGTTCAAATTAGTTGTTTATTCTCAAAAAATTAGTTGTTTAAACTAATAAATCACATATAATAATAATAATAATAGGAGATAGCTAAGCAATATCCCTTTTGCCAGATAAATAAATAAATTATAGACTATATGTTTGTCAGCATACAAATATTATTAATATTTGACCATTTGTTGATTAATGTAAATTGGTAAAAAAGAATATTATTATTAATGTCAATTAATCCTTGACTTATAATTACTAATTTGACCATTTGTTGATTACATTACATGCAGAAAGGGACGTACCTTAGAAACGGCCCTGGCCTCTGGCACATAGGAGATTACAACTTCCGGCACCTTTTTGACGGTTACGCCACATTAGTCAAACTCCACTTCCAAAACGGCCGATTAATCGCCGGTCACCGCCAAGTTGAATCGGAAGCCTACAAGGCAGCAAAAAAGAACAAAAAATTATGTTACCGCGAGTTCTCCGAAGCACCAAAGCCCGATAACTTCTTGGCTTATATCGGAGATCTCGCTAACCTCTTTTCTGGTGCTTCCTTAACCGATAATGCTAACACCGGCGTAGTGAAGCTCGGCGATGGCCGTGTCGTTTGCTTAACTGAAACACAAAAAGGATCGATTATAATCGATCCGGATACCTTGGATACGATAGGGAAATTTGAGTTTACCGATTCGCTAGGAGGTTTAATACATTCGGCTCATCCGATAGTGACCGATACGGAATTCTTAACTTTGTTGCCCGATTTGATAAGACCAGGTTACTTGGTGGTGAGGATGGCGCCTGGTAGTAATGAAAGGAAAGTGATCGGACGAGTGGATTGCCGGGGCGGACCGGCGCCCGGATGGGTGCATTCTTTTCCGGTGACCGAACATTACGTTATAGTGCCAGAAATGCCATTGAGATATTGTGCAGCGAACTTGTTAAAAGCTGAGCCCACGCCGCTTTATAAATTTGAGTGGCATCCTGACTCTAAAGGCTTCATGCATGTTATGTGCAAAGCTAGTGGTAAAATTGTAAGTTCATTTTCCTTTCTCTTTTCCAATATTATTTCATGAAATTCAAGATAATTTTACTTTTAAAAATTTTATTTATTTATTTATTCGTTCTAGTCTTCTACGAATATCCCGTACTCTTTTATGAATTCTATACACAATATATGTGACGGTCCTAAACACGCAATATTATTTTGAAGGTGGCAAGTGTGGAGGTGCCATTGTACGTGACATTCCATTTCATAAATGCATATGAGGAGAAAGATGAAGATGGAAGAGTGAAGGCAGTGATAGCTGATTGTTGTGAACATAGCGCAGACACCACCATTTTAGAGAAGCTTAGGCTACAAAATCTTCGCTCTTTCAGCGGTGTAGACGTGCTGCCTGACGCTAGGTAATTTACTTATTCATTTCATCTCCCACATTAATTAATAATTCAATCTCCTTACAGTGATTTCTTACTTGCAAAAAGGATTAATTTAGTGATTATCATCATGTCTGTATCTAATAAAATTAGGGTTGGGAGATTTACAATTCCTCTGGATGGGAGTCCATATGGGAAGTTGGAGGCAGCATTGGACCCAGATGAGCATGGAAGAGGCATGGACATGTGCAGCTTTAACCCTTCATTTTTGGGCAAAAAATATAGATATGCTTATGCTTGTGGAGCCCGACGTCCCTGCAACTTCCCCAACACCCTCACTAAGGTATATATATGCACTGCCCTTTTTAGTTTTGTTAAAAGATCATTAATTAATTATTGATTTAGTGGATTTTTGTTACTTATAGATTGATTTAGTCAAGAAAAAGGCAAAGAATTGGCATGATGAAGGTGCTGTGCCTTCTGAACCTTTATTTGTGGCCAGGCCTGGTGCCACAGAAGAAGATGATGGTGAGTTATTAGTTAACTAATTAATATACCTATTGTTTTAATTTTCCATGTTTTAGTAATCAATATACCTATTGCAGGAGTAGTAATCTCCATTATTAGTGAGAAAAATGGAGATGGGTATGCACTGTTATTAGATGGATCCACATTCGAAGAGATTGCAAGAGCAAAGTTTCCTTATGGTCTACCTTATGGGTTACATGGATGCTGGGTGCCAAAGAAATGATTTCTATCTATAGATACACATAATTATCAGTTGGATGATTGAGGTGTTCATATATTATCCATCCATGGATGTTCATTATTAGTGTTTAATTTTTCTCTCCGGTAATATATATGTTTAATTAGGGTTTTCCTTTTTGTAGAGTATTTATTATCGCTTTTGTATCCATAATTTGTGAAGTAAAATGTCTTAGGTTGATTTTATTTATATAAGCTTATATTATTTTGATGTGAAATACAATATACTATCTTTTTTTTATTGTATTGATTAATGATTCTCCTAATTTCAATTTCAATCCATACTCAGAATCTGAATTTTCAAGAAAATTCTAATAATTTTATCATTTAGAGTTTATAATTTCTAAGAAAAATAATAATGATGATGATGCTTTAGTATTTGGCACTCACATGCATTTCTAGGAACTATCACAGCATTAGAAGAATATTTTGCTTTTCAAACTGAAACGGATGAATCGGTTTCCATCTTTGCACAGTTTTAGAGTTCTTTCAAAAATATACTTTCCCAAAAAAGAATATACTCTAATCATATGTCCCAAAAAAAAAAAACTCATGTCCTTCTTGTTGGTTTATTACATGTCTTGAAGTAGAACAGCTGATGTTGCCCTTAATGGGACAATTATTCCCCTTTCACCTTCAGGCGGAAACCCAATGGGCAGCTCTTCAGTAATTTAATTAACGTAGGAAAAGGACTATTATTTCTTTTAATAAGGTTTAGTAAGTCTCATTAATCTGGTCATTATTTCCAAATTTTTCCCCGCTTTGTTATTGATTTGGCCCTCTATCAATTGATTTTCTTTTTTATATTCAATCATTAGCGGAAATCTTTATTTAACAAAAACAAACACACTGACGATGGGTACTCGACAACAATGACCAACCCTTTTATTATTAAATGAATGTATTATAATCTATAAATGTATTATGGAATAATTCCATTTTCAGAGTGCATGTCTCGGCCCACCAAAAAGAAAAAAAAGAAAGAAAGAAAAGAATAATCTCTTCCCACCTAATTTAAAAAAAAAAAAAAAATTAAAATTCTCTTTCGATGGGATTACACGGTCAACAGAGAAATCATGTTGGTTCTACTTCTACACCATCCAAACTGAGAAGGCAGCCAGCAGAACCAAGGGTTTGATCACTTTTGGTCTGTGTAAACAGCGTCAACATCATCAAGTTCCAGTAATTTGGACACGAGTTCTTTGTTCAAGTCCATGGCCTCATCATCTACCTGAAATCATCAAAACCCTAATGTCACTGTGACTTCAAGGACAGAAATTTAAAAAAAACATACAGGTTTCACAAAACAATTGTGAAAAAAGATAAAGAGGAAGTGCATCACTACCACTGTGTGCTAATAAACCACATAATTCGGTTCATATAGCAAAGAAGGCTGCAGCCAAGAGATCAATGTCACAAAAAAAAATCAAGTTGTACTTCAGACTGCATTAACTAGTTTCAGATTTATCTAGACGCCACAAAAATCTCCATGATACTCATAACTACTGCTACTTACAACTAAGATGGCGCATATTCAAGCTACAAAGAACTAGCTCCAGTATAAATCAATTGAACACAATTTTAGAAAAGAAAATTTGAAATGCCACGGTACAAGCATTCAATGTTCTGTGTTTAAGTATGCCTGGATACATGGACTGATAACATATGTTCTCGAAAAAGGAATGTCATGGTGAAAGCCACATACAAATATATAGAGAATGACAAGTTTGACAATTCACAAATTAATGGCTGTAATAGATACAAATAAAGCATATAGTTAAGCACAACTAATCCTATTGGAAGTAGAGCGTGTATGTGCGCATGTTGTGTGTTTGGCTCTGAAAAAGAGAGGGAGAGAGGAAGAAGAGGGGGGGAGGGAATGATAGTTATTATGAAAGAGAATCTACCGATGACTTAGCAACAAAAAAATTAAAAAGTGAAGAGTATATTGTGCATTAATTGAGAGGACCTTAGCATAGATGCCAAATAAACTAGCAGTTCATGCAACTAGATAAAAGGTATAATCTTTAATACAAATACTGAAAAGGAATTCAAACCAATCATGAAATTAATCTAAGAAAGTAAAAATTTAAATCCCTATAAGAGCATACAAAGCCAGGAATCATTCAACTCAATGGTTATACCTCTACAATTGATATAGGAATTAATTCTGAACCATTGTCAGTCTCAAAATTTATTTCTGCCTCGCGAAGTTTTGATAATATCTCCAAATAGTTCTCAGAAGAACTTACAACTTTGTAGTAGCTAAGAAAAGGGTAAAAAAGGAAAAAGGTTAGTCCTTTTTTGCAGAAACAGAGTAATATAGTTTACAAAGATCTCAAACATACATTGTTAGTCATTTGTTTTTTTTTTTATTATTTCAGTAAGATCTCAAACATACATTGTTAGTCCTTTGTTTTTTTTTTTTATTATTACTGTAAGATCTCAAACATACAAGTCAAACACAAACAGGATTGAATAGCGGAAATATTTTGGCTGTGTTGTAACTTATCTCATTAGTAAAATAAAAAACAACAATGGAAAGTTCACCACTAAAAATCTCACACGCTCCCTCAGATTATAGGTTCTTCTTACTGAAGTTCTTCTATTTTCCATGAACAGACATTTGACAATATATACGCAGCAACAATATTCCTAACCAATAAGTTTCCAACTACGAAGTGTAGCAGGGATAGCTGGATATGGATATGGAGGATACAACCCCCCTGCACCCTGGGCCGCTGCATAAGAGGAAAAAAAAAAAATTTCAATCCCACCTCCCCTATCAAAATGCCCCCTACAGGTTTCAATAAGATCATAGTTAATTACTGGCCTTATTTCGTACAGGCCATGCCTAATCCCTGACTTTTCAAAAATATATTAACACATCCTTGTGATTTGCTCCTGTTGGATTAATAAATCTTCCTGTCCAAAATTTGTAATTTTTCCATTAATTTTTAATAAAAAAACAAAAATTAATAAATCTTCCCTACTTCTACAATACTTCTTTATGCTAAAAGCAAAAATTAATTTTTCTTAGCAAGATGAATAATTATTAAAATAGTAATTTCCCATACTATATTGTTGAGAAAATAAGGTTATTCTTGTCAATTTACACATTTAAAGAAGCATTTTCATCTTTTTATTGAAAATTAATGGTAAAAGGTGTAAAATTCAGATGGAAGGACCAAACTGTTGGATGAGGGTAAAACAAAGGGACGCATTCATCTATTTTTCAATATGTAAGAACTATGTAGTCGATTCCATCAAACCACGGGGACCAAATAGTGATTCTTCCTAACCTTTTTCCTTCATTTAAAGACTTCGAATCCTTATTCCCCATACTCCATAGAGTATGTTCTAAATCTATGCATAAACTCGTAAAAGCTTCATTTTGATGCATTTATGTAAGGCAAATCAAAAGATGTAACTTCATATTGTCATCCAAAAAGCTCTACAACCTTGTCAAATTTATTTACACGGAGTTATTATTGGAATGACGTTTACATATGTAGTATTAACATTGTAACTCATGGCACTCCTTTTCTTTTAATAAAAAATGCAGAATAACTTCCCTAGCAATCTCTTGCATGTTTTGCAATATATATATATATATATATATATATATATAAATATATAGTAACAGGGAATGTTTGCTATCATATGGGACAAGTTGGAGAAATTAAAGTTTAGGAAATAAAGTGTCGAAACATAAAATTCATATGAAATGAGAGAGCATCACCTTTCTGACCTATCTTCATCAGTATCATCTTCATATATTGGAGGTTCAATGACATCTTCAGCACCAGCATCCAAAGCAATACCAAGAAGCTGATCCTTGTCAGCATCTGTAACTTTTATATTCACAACTCGGGCACGTCTAAACTTGAACATGACAGATCCTGGATCGGCCATCTTTCCTCCATAATCCTTCACTACTTCCCTAACGGCTGCCACAGATCTGTTTATTTTGTCAGTTGAGACCTCCACTACCATACTAACTCCACCATAACCATATACCTAAAAGTGAAAGGAAATTTACTTGAAGAGCCAGTATATTGAAAGAAGGACCACAGTACCCCGAGAAGCCCCCTAAATTCTTTGGATCTTGGCAAAGGTATATGAAAAGAAGAGTGATGCTCATACTAACCTCATAAATTTTCTCAATATAAGCCTCTTGTCCCTTTTCAGAAGCCCTCTTAATGTTGCGCTCCAAAATTTCCTTAGGTACATCAAGTTCCTTGGCTGTCTCAAGTACAGCAGCCAGAACTGTGTTTGATATTGGATTTGCACCACCTTTCTTTACACTGAATCAAGCGATAGAAATATTAACTCATTTCAAGAAATAAAAGTGTAACACATATTTGTATAATGTAGAAAACAAGAATGTTTATGCTCAAAGCCTCAAAATGTAGTAACGGATACCAGTACTTAAGTAGGCAGCGATCAACATTCTTTTTTTTTTTTTTTTTCCGAATGTGAAGGTTATTAAGCAGCAAAAAAGGGTTAATAGAAACTAACTTACGCAGATACAACTTCCTTTCCAATCCTCGAATACAGCTTTGCCTTCTTTAGATCTTGAGCCCCCTGCAAATTAACGCACATGCCCAAAATTCAAAGTAA
Organism: Jatropha podagrica; assembly: GCA_947857235.1. Lineage (NCBI taxonomy): Eukaryota > Viridiplantae > Streptophyta > Magnoliopsida > Malpighiales > Euphorbiaceae > Jatropha > Jatropha podagrica. The sequence goes on from CANUEP010102272.1 coordinate 37,914, forward strand.
AAAAAAAAAAAAGAGTGCATCTAATACCATTAGCCAATAATATAATCATCTTGCAACTGATTTATATAATTCATTGATTTTAACATTCCAGCGGCACCACCAAATTATGGTTTTAGAAAAGAGATGTGAAGAGCCGTTTCTGGTAGAATTAACCTGAGAATTTGTTTTACGCATTTCAACAAACATGTGGTGTTCAAAGAAACACAAAGTATCATACAAAAGCGTAAGAGAAGAAGCCCAGAAAATCAGAATGGGACACTTTCTCAGCTTGTATGCAAGAGAGAGACCTTTCTGCCAGCAATTTTGCAAGAACGTCGACCCATACAGACAGGAGGGAAAGTCCGTATCTTTCTCACGGTCACTTGACAGTGACTATGTTTGGTTTCTTCACATAACAATGAAAACCCAGAAGGAGAATAAGGAGAAGAAGAACTGGAATATGATGATAATGATGATAAGAGACTCCTATGAAGCCAACCATTCCCTGATTATAAATCACAACAAGAATTACTTCAAGAAACAAGAGAAGAGTAACAAATATTATACTAACAAAAATAACATACTTAGAGGAGGAAAGGAAGAGATTGGACATTTGAAGCAGACACCATTTGAGAATCTCTGAAGAATTGCTCCTATTGCTCTCATTGCACGTTTCCAAAAATTGGTGACTGGTTCGTCATGAAAATTCTTTCGATTTTCTGAGAGCTTTTTCCTTTTTTTTTTTTTTTTTTTTTTTAAATATGCGTCTGCACAGTATGCTACGCTTAGACTCTGGACTGGACCTACCCATATTCAGGCCCAGAGACTCCCTTAATATATTACATATGGAATTTACTCTAATTTATCAATCTGCCAGCCTCATATCTGATATAAAAATTGTTACATCAAACTATTATTTGAAGAATCATTCAGCTATAACGCCTTCATATAGGTGCTAGAATCTTTGGATTCATAGTCAAGAGTATAGATGATGTCTGTTTATTCTTTTAAAATGCACCTGCAAAAAATGGTTCATGTTTTAGTTTCCATCACTTTCAACTTTTATCTCTTATAAAAGAAGAGATCTTTGTCCATTGGGATCCTTCCTGTTTGAAAATATTGAGAGCCATTTCATTTCAAACTATGAGAAACTAAAAAGTTAAAAAATAAAATAATTGATCAAAATTCTTATTGCAATGGGAACCTTTAAAATTCTTATTTCTAGAGCAGGAACTAATACAGATTTTGCTGATCAACATGCAGCAATAGGGCATTATTGGCCGAGAAGAACCATTAGAAGTAATACTGGGTCTCTTCAGGATCCATGAATTAATTCCTTTATCCTAATGCAAGTAAAGACAGCATAGTAATGAAAAAAAAAAAATGCTCATACTAGATGTTCTTGTTGATTATATTTGTCCTAAAATCATCTTCAGCATTAAGTCATCTGATGGCTTCACTTCTTTTCTTCAAGTAGCTTGCTTGGTCTGTGAAAATAGATCGCCATAGTTGATAACCTGCAGATAAAAGGACCAAATTACACGATAGAAACCAGAAGGAACCAGCAAAGAAACCAAAAGACAAATTAAATATCATAAAAAATGCAAGGATAAAATTCAGCTTTCGCAATATAAGCGTTTAGTAGTATGTTTGATATTCTGGTGAAACTACTTTTCCTGAAAACGCCACTTTTAGATATTGCGGGAAAATAAATTTTTAGAATGTTATTAACTATTTCTGAAACTTCCATTATTAGAACAAGCAAAATTACCTGAAAAACAAACTCTAACAATCTTTAATAGATATATTCAACATAGTGTTATTTTTTCTTTATAACTGCAGCTCCAATGTTGCATTTCCCCCTTAATCAACGATACATCCCTCGGACCTCATTGGTCATCCCAATCCCATCCAGTTCAGCTTTTAGTTTCCTCGCACGACTACCTCTACAGACGTAAAATGTATTGGTCTATTTCATGTTGTCCAGAAAGCCTAAAGTTCATGTTCTACAAATACTAAAATGAAGAATGATTGCAGCCTTGGAGATAAAAGAAAAGTTGTATTTCTAGCAGTAATTCAAGGTTTCCAAAATAACAAGTTCAGTACAAAGACAACATTCATATAGTAAAAAAAAAAAAAAAGAAAAAGAATCCATTAGCAGCAGTATCAAATCAAGAAGCATTCATATAATCATAAGTACCTCAAATAAACATTCTTGGCCCTTGAATCATCTCCAATGTAACTGACAGGATCTGCCAATCCTTTGTTGAATTGTATTAGGTATCCACATTTTCAATCTTTTATCAAGCACAATGTAGCACAGTGACTTGCATTTTAATAACCTGACCACAGAGTCTCCAGAAATATTGTAACAAGAAGCCAAAACTAGTTTTTCCAAGCATTTATGACTCGAAAAAGCACAAAGCCCAGCTCCTGTAATCATTTCACATCCTGTTAAATCAAGTGCCACCAAATTCCTACAACTTTCAGCTATTGCAACTAGTGCAATATCTGATACATTGATCAACCAAGAAAGATTCAATCTTTTAAGATTTGGAATTGAGGCAATTGTCAAGCCTCCATAATCCGTCACTTTAGGCCCGCATTCAGCTAAATTCAAATCTTCTAAGCAACACATTTTCTGCAAAATTGACACACCAAAATCAGTGATTCTATCACATTCTGCAACAATCAACCTTTTCAAGGTCCTTGAAGAAGACCCAGTTGCCAGAAATTCCAATCCACGATCTGTAATTAATGAACAAGCTTCCAAATTCAAAACCCTAATACAATTCATACCCCCAATTGCTTCAACAGAGCTGTCGTCGATGAAACCACACCTCCCTAAATCCAAAATAGTCAAATTTTGTGCACAATTAACAAGATCAATAACCCCCTCATTTCCAACATTCTTTCTTCTTCTTAACGAGACTTTGGTTAATTTGCAACACTCATTTGCTATAGCACAAATACCATTATCACTGACATCATTAGAATCTTCTAACTCATCAAACCCGTCCAAATTGCGAGATTGTCTGAGATTAAGATTAAGAAACTCGAGTTTTGGACAGGTTTTGGCGACGAATTCAAGTTCGGTGTTGGTGAAACGTTTCGATGATTCAAAAGTGAGCAGATTTGGAAATCTGGGCAAGAAATTGCAGAGGATATCAGGTTCGAGAACTCGAATGGATAAACGGGTTAGGCCCTCGACTCTAAGCCACTGCTTACAAACAAGAGAACATGATTTTCTATCGTTTGGATCATAGACCCAGTTGAGAATTGAGGCTAGCTCATCATCTCCTAGCTTTGACATGATTATTTCAATGAGTTCCTACTTGCTATTGAGAAGAAAGAAGATACGAGATATGATTTGATTCATGTAGATTCTGAAATCTTGCCATTCGCATAAAGAAAACAGTTTTCATTGTTTATGGTGATGACCAACCTTTTCCTTTTTATATTATATAGAAGAGGTCTGCGGACCGTTAAACATAATTTGGATACGTCGTGCTAAATAAAAAAGAAAATATTATATAAAAGAGCCCTTCCGTCGCATAATGATGGAGTTTTTAAGTTAAACGGCGCCGCATAAAGGGGTCAGTGCGGTGGTGTGGTATTTAGCAGGAGGGGAGCTTAGTTCCAAATTTGATTAGTTTATATTTTCTAATTATAAGTGATAATAAAAGGATCTGAATTAAATGAGCCAAGTAAGCCAAAGACCGGGTAGCAAGTCACGGGTCGAGCAGTTGGTTAAGACCCGAGCAGTGAAGTCCGAACGGTACCTACACTTTGTAACATGTTTAGTTAAACAAAGTCGTTAAAATCATTAATGACTGAAATCTTTGCTCAACATTTATAAATAGGATTCTTAGCATGAAGGTTATTAGTTCAGTTACAATTCAAATGGTACTATAAATAAGTTTAGGAATAAGGAGGAAAATATCATCTAATCCTAAAAGCTAATTAAAAACACATTCATTAAGTATTCTCTAAGTTTACACTCATCACATTGATGTAGTGAGCAGAAAACATACATTAGTTTTCGTATTTAGTTTTTAGCAATTTTCTCCTATCAATTATCTCCAAAAAGAAAAAAATAGCTCATAATTTTCTATCCATGACAAACCTGTAAATCGCATCCTAAAATGATTTTGATGTTTTAAATCGTCCAAGTAATACAATTATTCCCTTAAGAATGGAAAACAAGTGGTTCAAGGGGAAGAGGAGGAACAAGTGAACCTCTTGAGCAAGTAAAGGAAATTCCTGAGTAAAAATCAAATGGACGAGCAAAGAAAATGCCGGATAAGAATCAAACATGCAAGTAAAGTGTAACTATGGAAAACTATTTAATTCCATTAAATATTGACTATCCGCTGTCTTTTGCAAAATTAATATTCCGAACAAACAATTATGCTCAGCTAGATGAGGCTTAGAAAATCCAACGAGTATAGACCAAATTATTGAGCAAGAAATGTTGAGGGAAAATGAATGGAGAAGTCACTAATTATAATTATTCATTCAAATTGTACTATATTCTAAAGAAGTAAAAAGAAATTTATTATATGATTTTTCTATTCTCCATTATTCTCCGCTTAAGAAAAGTTAAAGAAATACAAAGCAAAATAACAAATTGCTTTACAAAATAATGCACATAATATAATATCACGAGCCTAAGTAAGCTCAGAATATAAATGAGTTTGAGAACTTAGATACCGTTTGGAACAAATGAATCATGATTGTAGAATTCATTCGTAAATAAATTTCAAGTAGAATTCATTTACAAATGAATTTGTCATGTTTGGTGTGCTATAATTTAAAATAAGAAATTCAATTGAATTCCATAAAATTATGTTTGGAACAATTTTTGAATGAAAATTTATTTGTTTTTATTTTCTAAAATAACCTTGATATAATAATTTAATAAAAATACTAAAATAAATAAATCATTCATATTCCACCATAATTAATTAATTAAATTTTAAAATTCAAATTTCATGTCCTTGCAAATATTTAAATTTTATTTTTATTAATAGATTAAAATATATTCAAAATTAAAAATTCATTTGGATTAGTCATATACAATAGCAACTTCATACTCTTTAAAAAAAATATTGAAAAAAATAAATGAGGACAGTTTAGTCAATAATATTTGAGTGGATAGGTAGTTTAGTCAATATAAATGTTAGTGGGTTAATATGTGGAATTTATTTGTAAATTTTAACAATTTTAATAGAATTTAAACTAAACTAATCCAATTCCATGGAATTCAATTCATAGAATTTAAATCCACATTTTTTTATCTCAAACACAAAATTTTGTGGAATTCATAAACACAAAATTTTGGATTTTCAAATGAATTCCACAAAATTTTGTGAAATTCATTTATTTCAAACGATCTCTTAATATTGAAAGACCTTAAGGAAAAGAAATATGAAATTTCATTAATTGAAATATAAAAATAACCCCTTCAACTTGGGGGAACATAAAAATGGTTATTGGAGTTATTCTCTTGCTCAAGCTAATCTGGACCCAAGTATTGTCCATCCTGATTTGATCAAGCTCGAGAATCAGGCTACAAGTTATTGATAGAATTAACTTCTATTCATGTAAACTCCAAAAACCACATCAATTAAAGATGATGCTTGAATCAACAATTGAAACTGAAAAGGTGCATAAACTTTTCAAAAAAATAACTGACAATTAGAGCACACGTGGAAGAGTTAAAACTGTTTGACCAAAATAGATTAAGAAGAGTCAATTGAAAAAAATGAGAGAACGAAGAACAATGGGATGAACAAAAAAAAATGATGAAAAACATGTTAAAGATTTCAACTAAATATTAATGATTTAACATATTTTGGGGGACTTTTTGTAACACCAGTCGCTCAATCCTAGAGAACCAGACGACGGATGTCACATTCGATGCCGGAGCACCGACTTATTATACCTGATGAGCTCAAAATATATATTAGAAGTGACTTAGTTTCCATAAGGAGGCAAATAATATTTTGATAAAAATTATTTTTTTGATAAATAAAAACATAGGGAAATTTCTACGAAAAATTTGCAAGAGTTTCCTCTAAAAATCAACTTGCCACACAAAGAAAACAAAGCATTTTCAATGATCAATCCTCCAAACCTCAACTCCAAATTATTATACCAAGTCGCACAGCACTTCTAAAAATATAATATCAGGTCATCTTATTATATAATTAACCATTCAAGAAAATATATACCATCGTTCATACATCATTCATGAAATCAAATAATAATATTTAATTGGCCATCGATTTCATTAGTTATAATTACAATATTTACAATCTCAAAATTTGTTATAATAAATTCATAAATGCCATTATTCACCTAATAAACATATCCTATCCAAAATTAATACTTCTACTCTGATGCTATCTCTCAGATCTTCGCGTAGCACCCACAGCTTACAACCTGCGCGTGATAAAAATCATCGCGCGGAGTGGAAGACTCAGTGGTGCTAAATAACCAATAATTTAAAATATCCAAGGAAAGCCAAATAAATAATTTCAAGACAATAAATTTTTTTAAACACCGAAATCGTATTAATTAAATCCAAATATTTGAAAGATCACAAGAAATTCACACTTAAAAATTTATACCAACTCAAAATAAATAAGAAAATATCGTAAATGCCAATATGTTTTTCGGTTTCAATATAATAAATTAAAATT
>CANUEP010102347.1:0-133944 GCA_947857235.1 Jatropha podagrica
CACCCCCACCAGGCTATCATAAAGTCCCTCAAGGCAAGGTTTGCAAATTATTGAAGTCCCTCTATGGTCTCAAGCAAGCTGGGAGGCAATGGAATAAGGAATTTACTTCCTTTCTTTTATCTTTGGGCTTTATTCAATCACTAAATGATCATTGCTTATTCACACAAGGGTCTAAAAATAATTTCCTTGCTTTACTAGTATATGTTGATGACTGTTTAATTGCAGGAAATAATTTCACTCTCATTTGTGATCTCAAACAATTCTTGCATTCCAGATTCACTATCAAAGATCTTGGGAAAGCCAAATATTTTTTAGGCATTGAAATTGCTAGATCACAGCATGGAATGATTCTTTCTCAACAGAAATTCATCATTGACATCATCTCAGACACTGGTTTATCTGCAGCGAAACCAACACAAACTCCATACATTCAGGGCACCAAGTTAGCAGCTAAAATGGATAATTTACTGCCCGATCCTAAACCTTTTAGAAAATTGCTTTGCAGATTACTTTACTTGTCACTCACAAGGCCTGACATTTCCTTTGCTGTACAGCAGTTGAGTCAGTATATGCAAAGTCCTTGTTCTTTCCACTACAAAGCTACTCTGCACATTGTAAAGTATCTTCTTGGCACCCTATCTGTTGGTTATTTTTTCCAAGCAACAACAACCTTCAAGTTATCGCATATTCAGATGCAGATTGGGCTACTTGTGCCGAAACCAGAAAATCTGTAATTGGTTTTTGCATCTTTCTTGGAGATTCTCTCATTTCATGGAAATCCAAGAAACAACAAACTGTTAGTAGATCATCTGCAAAATCAGAATACAGAAGCATGACCTCTACAGTTTGTGAAATTCAATGGCTCTTCAACCTTCTTCAAGATTTTCATATACCTATCACTCTCCCCATACCTCTTCATAATGACAATAAAGCTGTCATCCATATTGCTTCTAATCCTGTCTTTCATGAAAGGACAAAATATATTGATATAGATTATCACATTGTTAGATCCAAATTATCTAACTACTCCCCACATCTCTTCAAAACAACAACCAGCTGACCTTTTCACCAAACCACTTTCATTTCCTACCTTTCATCATTTAATTCTCAAGCTGGGATTGGCATCACTCTCCCAATCTCCACCTTGAAGGAGGGCATGTACAGAATAATCCATACCTATATAACTAACTCAATCACCTTACAGTCTGTCAACAATCACCACAGCCCACCAGTAATAACAAATTAATCATTAGCTAATCATTGCTGATTCAATCATTTCTGTTCATTTATTTCAGCTATATAATCCAATGTACAGAATTTATCTACCAATTAGATTTGGACATTTAGTATAGATTCTAGATCATTCTCTTTTTGTACATAAATACACCCTGTAGCAGAATGTGAATACTTGATAAATAAAATATAGAGCAATATTTTTTCTCCAATATTTGAATTTAATAGTTGCTCAAAGAGTAAGGCGTTTACGTGGAATGAAAACTGAATGGGGTTTCGACGAATTTGTTTCGCGTGATGCTTTTAATGATTCTTCAGATGGATATCTTGTTGATGACTGTTGCGTATTTGGAGCTGAGATTTTTGTTATGGAATGTACTGGTAAAGGTGAGTATGTCCATTGCTAACGACACCTTTCACTTGGAATGTTCATAGTTGGCAAAGCAGAGAAAATCATAGAAAATTCGGAGAAGTGCACTCTGTTGGCAGGCCAAGAATATTTTTCTTTTAAGGCATCTCCTTGTTATACCAAAAAAAATAAAATTTTTATTTTTCGTAGATTCTTCTTTTCGTAGATTCTTATATTTTGTTTTTTAATTAGAAGGATTTGGCAATTATTTTTCTTTGGCTTGAATATTTTCAATTGTTCAAACATAATGCAATATCATTGACGCGGAATTCATTATATTAAATTTAGAGGTCAACTGACTTATTATCTCTATAGAATCAAATTCTGAATTATTACTTTTTATAAAAAAATAAGTCAAATAATTAATAGTTAAACTCTATTAAAATAATTAATTTTATCTTAAGAAATTCTATATTTGGTATATGAGGTGATCCATACACTAAGCAAATTGCAAATCGCCATTTGAAGTCTTTTTTTTTCACAGTGAAAAAGATAAATATTGATTTTGTACATGAAGAGGTTTCTGTAAATCATTCTGTCTCGTGCTTACGGATTATTTATGCAGATTGGACACTTATAATTCTAAATTGGAGTAAGCAGTAATGTAGGGGAACATAACAACTAAGTAAAAGACAAAAAGCTACTGTACGAAAGTAAGGATATTTCGTGGACTTGGACACTTTTTTAGACATTTCACCAAAACATTAGGAAAGACCTACATTTTGTTGACCTCAGACTAAGAAGTGAGAACCTTCCTCCCAACTCCACGTGACGCTTCTTCAAGAATTTAATAGTTTCGATTTATGTCAATCTCACAAGACGCGTTAACATTAACATCGGCATTGACTTGACCACTTAACTTGACTCCAAATGTGGAACATTTGACTCGATAAAAATTAAAAAAATGTTTTTTTATTTTAAAATATTATATTATAGTCCTTGTAATAATCTATATATATAAACCGAGTAATTTGTACTAAAAACGAAAACGTATGAGATATAATAATTTTTTAAAAAGTATGATATTTATATTCTTAAAACACACAACACAAAATAAATAATATATTAATATTTAAAATAAATAAATAAATTATTTCTAATAAATTATATACATAAAATAAAAGAAAACTTAATTTCTTATTTCAATTATATGAAAATTTAATTTCTTATCATTTTTCATCTCAAAAATAGTTTTTGATGGATGGTATAGATATAGATTATTGCATTTATTGATTTGGATTTTTATTGTATTTGGTTCAGATAAATACTGTATTGCGACCAGATTTATTTTTATTTAAGCTATCCAAATTAGATTGGAAGTACGTAATGGGCCTATTGACTCAAATTAATACTGGAATAAAATAAATTTTTTCTGGAGAGTTTAAAATATTTTTGCGGATAGAAAAAAAAAAAAGAAAAAAGCGTGCCATAATATGATTCATGGTCCAAAGTGTGAGTACACAGACTCATAATCAGCTTGCTGATACCAATTCTTGATAATTACTTTATTATTTATTTAATTAAGCATAAAACGGTCAAACGGTCAATCCACTGAATAAAGAGCCATTATCTAATTAATTCAGTCTCTTCCATGATTGATACCTAAAGCACTATCATTTCTTTTTTTCGTTCTTCCTTCCTTTTTTTTTTTTTTTTTTTTTTTCTTTTTTTGGTTTTAAATAACACAATGCACTATCATCACGTGTCAATTTCATATATCACTTTTATTGTTCAAGTTAAAATAAAAAAAAAAAACAGAGTAGGAAGGCTTGGTATAAAAAAGAGAAAAAAGATAATTGTACTTTCGATGTATGAATTTTACGGTTTTTTTTTTCTATTTTGATTGAATGAACCAAAAAATTAATAATTGAGTGGATAAATTATTTATTTTTTAAAATTTAGTAAAATTTATATATGTGGCTTGCCGAAAATCTAAATAGAACAATATAGACTTATCTATTTATTTGTAAATGTCAAATATGACACCACATGTATTATTACGTGATTTTGCCTAAATAGTTTTTGTGTTCATTAATAACAATAAATGACAGTTTGTTAGCAATTGATGAAAAAAAAAAAAATACTCTTTTCATGCAGATCAAAAGAAAATTAGTTTATCTTAATTTTACAAAATTTACATTTGAAATTATCTCAATACGATTTTACTAATTTTCTAACATTATACTCTATAATTATAGTGAAATTTAATAAATAAGAGTAAAAAAAATTAAAAATATAACAGAAAAAGATTGAGGGATAAATAACTAAATTTAATTAATATATTAAAATATAAACTGAGATTAAATAGTTAATCACACTTTATTTAGATGTGTGGGTTGGAGCCAACTATATGAGTGGTTTCATGTGAGCCACTCATTTTTAAAATTGTAAACCCACTAAAATTTAAATGTGTGAACCACATAATGTTAATTGTGGAGCCCATGTAATTTAGAGTATTTTTGTTTAAATGTAGGACTTAAATGAAAGAAATAAGGGCATTGACTAACAAACAAAAAAAGGGATATTTCCTAGACTTGGACAAATGTTTAGATACATTTCACCAAACCAACATGTGTATAGATCATGTTAGAACATTCATATTTGACCATAATCAAAGAAATTTCTCCCCCTTTTCATTGTTATATGTATATATATTATATATATACCAGCGAAAGTTCATGCGTTTGATCATTTTACACATTAGAATTCAGAAACCATAAATTCATCAGCATGGGTAAAGACCATGATCTTGTTTATGAAGTCTTAGAATATGATCAAGAAGAAGAAGAAGATGCTTTCTATAATGAGCTCAGAAGGCAAATTTTAGTCTTGACAGAAGATGATGATAATGATGAAGATTTTCTTGAAAGCAAATATGGAACCTCAGAGAGTGTTTCCAGGCAAATCAGCTTGAAGAGATCAATCAATTTTGAAACACAAGTATTAGGAAGCCGCTATTGCAGTAGTTGGGCGAGTGATAATGGCAGTTCAGTCCCACCTTGGCTTGTAAATTTGTGGAGAAATGGTAATGAAGGAACTGGGGTTTTCATTCCTCATATTGTCAAGTCTAGAAGAAGACATAAATCAGGTATAAACAGAATGATTTATGAGTAAATCTTCATTAATTAATCAATTTTAGCACCGATTAATTTTCTTTTCTTGATTGGTTTATAGGCAAGAAGAAGAACAATGGGAAGAGAAAAATAAACAAGCAAGTTGATGACAAGTATTCTACTTGAGACATAAGATTACTCAAGTATTCTACATGTATTTAAATAATTTGGATGAATTGTAGAGTCTTGAGGTTGGATTTCATTTTTGTTAGATTGCAAGTTTCCAAATTGTATCTAATTGTTATTCTTTGTTTAGGTGATAAAAGGGAAGGTAAAAGGCTATACTTCCTTGCTTCGTTGTAATATATTATTTTGTCATTTTTTAATTAGTAAATTTCGTTTTTTATTTTAATGAGACATCATTCAGTGGAAACCCAATAATCAGAAAAACTGACTTTGATGCTGAAAATAGTTATTTCAATATAAAAGATTATATTTTCTTTGATAAATTTATTTGAAACCTACTTCTTGTCTTAATTTTTTAAAAAAAAAAAAGAAAAAAGATATCTGACCAAATTAAACAATTTCATATGGCAGGTACAAATTTTGAGCTGCAAAAGAAAGGGAAATTAGCGATGTTAATCAATGTTATTGAAATAATAATAATAATAATTAAAAAAATGACTCAGTACACAATTCATGACCTCCAAATTACAAACGAAGTGACGTTTACCGGTACACCAAAGCTTTTTCTAATTTTATTCCAAATTAAGCTTTAATGACGTTTTTATTAAGAGAATTTAAACTCAATGAAATTAACCGATCAAAAGATTAATGTGCATATAGCACTAGAGATTTCCTTTTATCTTTTTACCCTCCAGGCAGTGCTTAACACTCTTAATTCTTTCAAATTTTATCTCTTGCACACCACTCCTTGACCATCAATCCCACTTGCACAACTCAAGCTTGGCAACTCAGAACCCTGCATATCTCCATCAAGGCCATTGCCATTTTTGAACCGAGCTACTGCACAATCTGCAGCAAATATGCTTGATGTCTCAAAATCTTTATCTCCTCCTATCACAGGCATCTTAGCTCCTACATTTATACGACTAACGTATCCAGGTCTATAAGTTTGACCTAGCACACCATTCACTTGATCACTTAAAGAGTAGAATTTGAACCCAAGATCAAGATGAGCAAAGCAATCATCTTTAGTTATACCGTAGTTATGAATTCTTGAATCTTCTTCAGTTATTGGCACAACCTTAGCTGTAATTTTGAATTTTCCTTCAACTTCAACTTCAATATTATTAGTATCTCTAATTCTAGTAATGGATACGCCATTTGCATTTCCAGATTGCCATATCCTGCCTTCGTTTTGGGGGAGAGTTAGGGGCTGTCCATCGAAGGAAAGCGCAAAGCGGTCGATAGAGTCTTCCCATGTTGCGGTTTTAAGAGCAGCAAGGAAGATTTGGTGTTTGTCAAAGAGGACAGCGATTGATTGAACCCAAGTGAAGTCTCTTGTCATGCTCTCATTTCTCTTGCCAATGAAATGGGCATTGATATGGAGGTTAGGATCGGAAACCAGGCAAAAATCGCGGTCCTTCTTGCCGTGGAAGTAGAAGGTAATGCCATCTCCGCCAATGAAACGTGGGTCTTGGCAAACTGCTCCTGGTCTATCGCACTCTGCACAAATCATCAAATACGAAGTTTTAACATATAGCAGATATAAATGACTGCCAACGTATAAAAGTTTTGACCGTGTGTGTCCAGCAACAATTTTTTAGGTAGTTTTCAGCGTTTTAAGTACTTTACCTTTTATAATTTAATATTTGAATTAATTTTTAAAAATTAATACAGCTTTTTATGAAAAGCTAATTCAATTATTAACTTTTTATGTATTATAAAAAGCTATTAAGACAGTTAATAGCTAAACGTTATTAAAATAACTAATAGCTATTAAAACAATTAATTTTATCGAATGAACTCTTTATATCTCTAACATTGATGAAATAAAATAATGAGTTTCTTGCTAATAATAGTCTAGTGTTACTCTTTCATTACATAAGCAAAACAGAGGTATAAATCTTAACTTAATTTCCTTTAAATATTTTTTTATACGACTAAAATTCAGTTATTTCTATTATAATCTAAAATTATGGCTTTTTTTTTAAGAAATCCAAAATTGTGGTTAGAGAATTTACCTTTATATTTAATATAACAAAATTAAATTGTATTAGAACTGTGTTAGGTGTTGCAGAGTATGTAACAACTATAGTACCATTTCACCTACATAAAATTGTACTTTTTTTTCCATATTCAAATTCCACAATTATATTTAGGGCTAACTAAACATGTCAAGAGAGACTTACTGCAGACAGGCTTGCAAATGACACAATCAACTTCACATCCACCAGGGCAAGAATTGGGGCATACATGCTCACTATTGTAACACTGAGGGTAGTACTTGTTTCTGCACTTGGCTGTCTTCCGAGATGGAGGTGGATAAGAGGGTGTAGAATTAGAAGGTGATGGAGAAGAGGGTGTAGTATCAGGAGGGGATGGAGAAGATGGTGTAGGAGTAGGAGGCGATGGAGAAGAGGGCTTAGAAGTAGGAGGTGATGGAGAGGAGGGAGTAGTATCAGGAGGGGAAGGTGAAGCGGGTGTAGAAGTACTAGGTGATGGAGAAGATGACGTAGCAGTAGGAGGCGATGGAGAAGAGGGCGTAGAAGTAGGGGGTGATGGTGAAGGTCTAGTGTCAGGAGGGGATGGAGAAGACGGCTTGGAAGTAGGAGGCGATGGAGAAGAGGGTGTTGTATCAGGAGAGGATGGAGAAGATGGCGTAGAAGTAGGAGGCGACGGGGAGGAAGGAGTAGTATTAGGAGGGTATGTTGAAGAGGGTCTGGAAGTAGGAGGTGATGGAGAAGGGGGTGTAGTAGCAGAAGGCGATGGAGAAGATGGTGTAATAGTAGGAGGTGATGGTCCTGATGGAGAGGAGGGTGTAGTAGTAGTAGGAGGTGATGGTCCTGATGGAGAGGAGGGTGTAGTAGTAGGAGGGGATGGAGTTGGCGATTTGGAATCTGGCGGTGAGTCTGGCGGAGAATCAGAACCATCTTGGGGTGGAGGAGTAGAGCCATCGGTGCAAATAGGTTTGCAAGATACACATTCAACACTGCAGCTATTGGGACAAAATTTAGGGCAAACATGCACAAGATTATAGCAATGCTTATACTTCTTTATCTTACATGTTGCATGGCTTGGATTATTAGCTATTCCAGGCGGTGTTGCCTCTGCTATAGTAATCACCATTAGGAGAAGAATTATGGAAAGTAGGCTTTTTGCGAATTGAGCCATTGAATAGGTTCTTAATTTGCAAGTTTGAGAGTAATGGATAGTCATATCATAGCCAATATGTCCTTTTATAGTTGCACCAAAGTTCTTGATTAATTGAACGTTTAACTAATAAGCAATCTTTCACATGCATGCTCAAATATTTCAGTCATCAGCCATAACGAATTGTTTATTATTTTACCTTTGCTTCTGTTGCTTTTCTAACAGCAAAATGGCATCCCTTAGCCACAAAGAATGAATCTAAACTTTCAGAAAATTCTAATACTTTTGGGTCAGCATTTTGCCGTTCAAATCCAAACTAACCAAACTATTTATATAAATATATAAAACTTGAGTATTAAAAGTTTATATGGCATCATTTTAAAATGACAATGTTAATTTATTGAGTTGAAAAAAATTTTATATTTTTAAAAAAAAATTGAATATTATGAATAGAGAAATTAATTAATATAATTAATATTTTTAGTTTTAATAATTGATAAAATTAGTAATATCATTAATATTTAAAATTTTTTCACTTTCTTTTTATAAATAATTAACAATGCCATTAATATTTTCTCTTTCATTTTTTTTTTACTTTCCTATTTTTACAGAATTTATATAAACATTTATTTCAATACAAATGAAATCATAAAAAAAAATAAATCACATTATACTTTTAATAAAAGGAAATGGATTCCTTGCAAACAATACAAGACAATTTTCATGGCACTTAATAAATTTGAACTTGATCAATATAATGACAGTAATGAAATTATAAAATATATTCAATTCTCGATGATCAACTAAGGCATGATTAAATTGATATATATGTTTTCTTTGATGAAGGAAGATAATAGTATTTCTCAACTTATTTCAAATCAAGTAAACTTTAATGTTTTTTTTATATTTTTAATTTTTATTAGATTTATGCCTATATTTTAAACTATTTATTCAAAAAAAATTCAATAATAATTGATATTTATAAAAATTATTTTAATACCTACTAAAATATTTCTACAAAACAACATATTGATCATTTTGCAAGAATTTACGAAAAAATATTATTTTTATTTTATTTATGTGAAAATTAATAAGTATAATATATTTGATATTTTAATTATTGAAAATGATTATTTATTATAATAAAATTAGTATTTTTATTTTTAAAACATCATATAATATCCGCATGCCAAGTGTGGGAAAATGACTAATATATATATATATAAAGAAACAAATTACTTCCAAGGTTTGGTTTAAGTTATTTTGATTTTATTTTTTTATTAAAATTTGAAACTACCACGTAAAAAGATGCAAATAGTACAAATTGAAAACAAAATAAGAGGACAACTAATATATTTTTCGAATCAAACCAATCTAAATCAAAGAGAATACTTGCCTATATCCAGTGATAGGATAACTCATATATCAAGTCAATCAAAAAAAAATTTTTTTTAAATAATTTTTATTTTATTATTTTTTTTGAATGATTAGAAATATAATTGTTTGAATCCAGAAAATATTTCTGATTGATTTGGTGCCTTCATAGGCAAGTCATTCCCCTAAACCAATCAAGTGAACTTTAAATCAAATGCTCTTTTGCATTCATTTAAAAACTGTTCACGTTCCTTGTTCTTTGCCAGAAAGGAAGGTCCTTGAGATAGAAGAAAAGATGCTAAATTATGTGCCCTAACTTATTATGGCTGCCAGAGAAAGATAAAGCATAGCATATATAATGTCTCCGGTCATGATAAACTAAACGTAGCTTGAGAAGGATATTTTAAAGAATAAAACTCAATTTGATTTCTAAATTTATTTAATAAGAATAAAAAAATTAAATTTGATTTTTTTTAGGCTAATTTAACCTTTCAATTTATATAAAATGATTAAAAAAATCTGATTTTACTTTTTATATTAATTTAACTCTTAAATTTATTTTAAGTTTTATAAATTAATAATTGATTTAATTTAATATGATTGACTTTTCATATGTTTTTATCATACATTAAGAATACTCAATCAAACTTTCTAACACTTATGAATATAAATTTAAAATCCATAAAAACATCATTTCTTATAATATAATAAATTTATAAACATGCATTATAATTTTAATTTTTTCAATATGAAAATAATTTCATAAGCAATAACTTAATACTAGAGGTTAATTTTAAAAATTTTAAATTAATACATATTTATAAATTCAAAATCATCAATTAAAGTAAAAAGAAATACAATACACTCCATATATCATTTTTTTTATATTTTATAATTAATTAATTTTTTAATAACTTAGTCAGCTCGAATTCAACTACTATTTTATTAAATATTTATATAATGATTTTTATGTTGTAAATACAACAAAAAATTAAAGGATAAATTGACTTAAAATGTCAAATATAATTTTTTTTATTCATTTTAAATAAATTTAAGGGTTGAATTAGTCTAAAAAGTGAAATTGAATCTTTTTTTAATCATTTTATACAAATTTAAGGGCTAAATTAATCTAAAAAAAATTAAATCTATCCTTTTTAAATCTGCTAAATAAATTGAGGGATCAAATTGAACTTTGTTTCCTATTTTAAACAGTAAAAGCCCCTTTCTTCTTCCACTAACCTCCTTGAGTTTCACTTCACGATCAATAGATTGCCTTTACACCTATTTATGCATCATAAGAGACTAACTCCATGGTGTTTAATTCATAATTCAAACTCTAGTACCCACTCTTTCACATTAATCAAGTTGTAAATAACAAAATATTTCAATAAGAGCAAGCAACCAATACAATGGATGTTTATAAATTACGGTTAAATATACTTTATCAATTAAAAAGAATATAAATTTATATATTAATAAAATATAAAAATTGATTAACTGTGATCAAACTCCAAGCTGAATTAGGCGGATCCTAGTGATAGGGTCCAGATACCATTTGTTTATACAAAAAAAAAAAAATATAAAAATTGAATTGTCTCATATCTTTTATTATAAGCATCTCATAGTTATTTTAACAGAAAGCATAACCTCTTGAATTATTTCCATATAATAATAAAGACAGATTCAGTAATTGACATGAAGCCAAGAAAATTAGAGAGCTGTAAATATCAATTGATGAGAATACATCTTGCTGGTGATCCTTCAGCACCAAGTAACCTAAGAGGCAAACAATGCACATTATATAATCCTGCTTTAACATGGTCAAGTTTTAGGCCCTCCACTAGTATTATTTCCTGATACAATATTTTTACACTGTTAGTTTCTCCTCTAAATCAAAAGCCAAAAAGCTGCAAGTCATCATAGGAATTAATGGATGCATGCTTCATGGTAAGATTTTCCTTACCCTGCTTTTAAGGAAAACAAGATGTGTTGGAATTGCCTCAACATATGCAGCAACAGACAAGTAATCCAGTCCTACATTTTAAATATATATATATATATATAGATGTCAGTTTTAATGTATATATATAAAAAGCACATAGCACTCGTAAAGAGTGGCTCAATTAGTAAGGCACAATTCTGAAAAGATTAAGAGTTTAATTTGCAGAAAAAGATACTTATAGAAAGAGACAGTCTTGAACCTTAAACAAGATAAGTGTCATTCCTAAAAAAGATGTGAGAACATTCATGGAAAAAAAAAAACACAAGAATGAAATGAATTGAATATGGAAATGAATTCAATATCCCAAGAGAAACTCTGTGATACTGCTAAAAGAAAGTTTTGATAGATAGAAAAGAGGATGTGATCATACCAACAAGTTTGATGTCGGTATTCTCTACAAGCCATTTTGCCCCATCTTCCAAGAACCCAACATAGCTTGTGTCGAACTCCTTTTTGAACATGAGATTCCTGAAAACAAGCCGTTTGGTAAGCCATTAGAAATTTAGAATTGGAAAGAACTGAAAAATTTGTTGAAGAAATTTAGAAATTTAAAATTCGTTCAAGTAGAACTTAAATGAAATGAGTTCATAAAAGTGAATGTATGCCACGTGTAAAAGAAGCAGCCTGCTATGCGGCTCAAGCAACATAGTTGAGCTTGGGCTACGCATGTCTAATGAAAAAGAAAAAGGAAAAAAATTGCCGAAGTATACATTCAATTATCATTTATCATACCGTAACTAAAAAGATGATGAATTGACTCAGTTCTACAAATAAGGAGTTACCTGTCAGTGTTCAGCGTTCTGAAAAGCACACGACGGACTCCTTTGGGAATTTCCAAAGACTTCATAACTTCAGCTGTCACAAGAATGATTCAAACGACATGCCAAAAAAATGCTTGCAAAATATTATTTGGTAATTGATGTATTTCTTAATCGCTGATCATTGTAAGAGATGGTATGTATATTTTTAGTTCAAGTAATATTAAATATTGAATTTGTAGAACAGCATATGGACTCTTCATGCCTAGCATATAACTTGTGTGGCAGAGAGCTTAGCGACTCACCGCTCACAGCTTGCGGCTCTTATGATGTCTTACTGTTTGCACCAAGTTAGTGTGAGGGTGCATAGTTATTATGCCCAGTCTGGCCTAATTGACATGACAAAAGGCGAATGGGATTTAAAATCAAACCAACTTTGATTTTAAACCATGTAAAAACGAGAATTGAAATCAACTAGTTTAACGTGGTGGAATCGGTTGATTTGTACAAAATTAACTCGGAATAGCTCTTTCATAATTATAATAATTTAATTAATATTAATAATTCGTGGCCTAAATTATTAATTTCTTGATTATTGAATTTGTTTCATAATACTTATCACATTTGAAAAAATAAATTTTTTTAAAATACTTATTACACTTGTGGTTTCAATAAGTAATAAATATTTTTTTTTTCTTAAATTTTTAAATTTTTTCTTTATTTTACTGTATTGTGATTGAACGATTTAAATATTTTAATTAATAATTTATTATAAATTATCCATATTAAATTACTTAAATTATTAAACCTTATTTATATATAACTGTGATTATCCATTTACCCTTAAAATACGTTATTTGAATTGTTTAAATTATAAATCACTTAGCTGAATTTTTAATTCAATATTCTATTTTTTTCTTTTTTAGAAAAATTCAAATTTTTATTTTATTTTTTTATATTTTAATTGGTCAACTTAATTAATTTTTTATTTAATATAATACTGATAATCAATAATATTTAAAATATAATATAATTATCTAACATTATCCAATTAAAATTTTAATTTTTAAGTTTTTAAATTTTAGTCCACTAAAATCTTAATTTTTAACTTTTAAAATTTTATATAATCTCTCTACCTCCTTCAACAAAATTAATTCATGTTATTACTCATTTCGTATCTATAAAATACAACTATTCCTTCTCAGCCTATAAAATAATTACAACCTAAGACAATTAAAATTTCGTCCATTATTGGCAAGGTTAGTTAACTTTTGTTGTTCATGCTTTAGCTTTCTTTTCTCTTTTTTTTTTCTATTTCTCCTCTATTTCAATTTTTCTAGATATAAAAGAAGGAGAGAGCTAAAAAAGAAAATCAGTCTCAACTCAACACAGGTACAGTTCTGGACAATGAGACACCTTGCAGATCCTCACAAAGCAATGAGACAAAGCACTAGGTGGCTCAACAAAAATATGGAGACCCTCTGAACCATCCTCTATTTCTATTTAATGCAATAGCTAATAATTTATTTATATTCTTCATATTTAAAGTTTTTTTTTTGTTTCCATTGTATATAAGTATAATTAGCTAAACTTTCTTACCTCATAGGCTAACTTGCTTTTTTCCATTTTAAATATATATAAATATTTATCTGGTCCCATAATTTTTATATAACACTACATTTTTAATGTTTTGCATCTCTTAATCCATGCTTATTCTTCTTTTATTATTATTATTATTATAATTTAATTTGAAACAAAAATAAAAGATAGTATTTTTATTATCTATTTCAAAATAAAATTATAATTAATTTTTTGTTAAAAATAAATATAATTTAAGCATAATAATTATTTAAACAATATTAATTATGCGTGAGTAAAGTGTGAAAATTTGATTAGAGAAAAAAAATAATAGATAGATAATAAACCATTATCTCCCCTATTATTTCTATAAAATGTTTTTGTAAACAATTTAAAGTAGAATAAAGGTAATACATATAACTATATTATTATTGTTATTATTATTCAGAAAAAAAAATCTAAATGTTTTATTTAATTTTACTATATATTAGATCTAACAATATATATTCACTAAAAATAAAAAGAAATTACTTTCTCAATAAAAACATTATAATTTCTATAATTATTCATGCATAATAAGAAAATTTAGGGATTAATTATTTTGAAATATATGCATTATAATTCAAAAAATTTTCAAAAATAATAATTATTGAAATATTATTTTAAATATTTGCGTGCGAAGCATAGTTAACGACTAGTTGATATATGACCATTAGTTACTATTTCAATTTAATAATTTTCTTAAAAAATTAATATTAAATGAAATATAATAAAGTGAATTTATTTAATAATTTATTATAATTTAAATAAATTTAATAATTTTTTTAAAAATATAATATTTTAAATATGACAAATAATAGTAATTAAAATCATGGGATTCTTTTGCCAGGTCAGTATTCTGGCCTAAACAGCAACACAGTTTGAGCGAATATAAAAACAAGAAAATGGGACCGACATATATATATATATATATATATATATGCCAACCACTTTTAATTGGTCTTATCCAATTATAGAGAATTGGAAAAAGTTGTTCATATTCCTGTTTATGAACCAGAGCAATTAAGAGTGGTTGGGTCCCATTTTCTTGCTTTCATATTTCCCATAGATAACATAATACAGAAGGATTAAAACAAGAGGGCAAAAAAGAAAAGAAGACCTACCGGTTATGTTTCTGTCCCTCGGCACATCAACTAACAGCGCTGGCCCTAGTAAACCCAAAACCAGAATAATTAGTGACAGTTACTCAAGTTGCAAAAAAAATTCAGGAAATTCTGTTATTGTTGTAATAAACAAACAAATTCACACAGAAACGAAGAAATAGATTCAGCGATCCCTCTTTCTGTTACCGTTAAGAACTTCTAAGTCCAGAGTATCAACATCAAATCCAGCGTCATAGTAGTGATCGTAAACATGGCCCGGCGCGTCTACGTGAGTACCGGAGTGTACAGACAGCTTGAACTTGGAGAAATTCGCGATCGAACCATTCTTCAAGCTCTCAAAAAGCCAGATGAACTGTCCGATCCCGTCCTTGGAATCCCACGACGGCATGTCGCTCACATACACGTGGCTGATGTCAATGATTTTTCCCTTTGCGTAGACTTCTCTGCTTTTAGGGACGAGGAGGAGATCATCGTCAGTGGAGATTGGATCACTGCACGAGCCACCGACGACGGCGGGATATGCGTCGTTGGGTGAGAAAGAGAAGACTGTTTGTAGGTAGGCGCAGGACAGTAGAGTGAAAAGCAAGAGTAAATGGTGTTTAATCATGCTTGTTGACTTCTTTAGGTGTGACTGAAGATTGTCGTCCATGTGCTGGTGTTGATATTTATGGTGGGTCTGAAAGGCGTTTTTGACGTTCTATTTTTTTATTTATTAAAATATCTAATAAATCGAAATAATACTATAAATTATTTAATATAAATTCATTTTACAGTTTTACACTGAATTAAAAAAGTAATTAACTTAACTGAATTCTAATAAAATCAACAGTAATTTAATTGAATTTCACTTTATCTCACGTCATTATATTACATCTAATATACATAAACGTAAAATTGAAAAAAAAAATCATTTATTTTTTTTTAAATATTCAAAAATAATTTATATTTTAAGATAGAATTATGACCATAAAATAAATTAATATTTTAGGAGGGATAAAGTAATTTTTCTTAATCAATCTGAAAACCAAACTAGCCCTACATATATAGAGATGGAGCATTATTAATCGGTAATAATAATAAATCAAATCCACAGAAATTAATGATATGTAAGGTACTTACCATTAAGCACCTGCAAATCAAGAGAATCAACATCGAACCCTTCATCAAAGTACGAGCTATAAACATGGCCCGGTGCATCCACATGCGTACCAGAGTGTACGGACAGCTTCATCTCTGATTCATTGCTGAGCGAGCCATTCTTCATGCTTTTTACTAGCAAAACGAACTGCCCAATTCCTTCCTTCGAGTCCCACAACGGCATGTCGTTTACATATCTATGGCTTATATCATAAATTTCTCTATTACCATACACTTCTTCTTGTAGCACCCTGCCGCCGTGGATGGCGGTGGCTAGAGTTACTATAAGGGTACAAAGTGGAAGAGGATTTTGGTACTTGGTCATGGCTAATTTTATCTGGAAGATTGTTTGACAAATAATTGTTTTGTTGTGATTTTAGAAGACGTGCATTATATTGTAATGTATACGTCGGAGATGGATTTTATTGACCGGCGTTTAGGTTGATTGAATAATCCGAGATTTTGAATGTGAGACTTACTATTATTGACCCGTAGGCACAGTCAGCTTGAAAAGTATATAAAACAAATCATGTATAATTTGTATAGCTTCTAGAATAGGTTTGATCATGAGCTCATGATTTGAAAAAAAATTTAGGGTCCAACCCGATTAAACCTCAACCCGCGTACAAAGCATACCTGATAGGTTTAATTTGGGTGTTTCGATTTATTCGATAGTTTACTTAGTTCTACCCGAGCCAAATCATGTAAATGGTTCTTTACAAAAGCTTGATAATTTTCACTGAATTTAGTTTAGATAACCGAGTTAATTATTATCAAATATCTAATAACAGGCATCAAGGGTTGATTCAACTGCTAGTTCCAATTCAATAGTTCAAAATTTTTTAAATATTAAATTTGAACCGACTTTCGAATATTTCAATTCAATTTTAATATGAATTTGAATAAATATTAATAATTTAATTTAAATAACTTTTATCTAAAATGCTTATATAAAAAATAAAATTCATTTACTTTACAACTATGTGAAATGATTAAATAAATTATTATTTAATTATGCCTACCGGTGGCTATGCCTATTTAATCACTTACTTTGACAGTTATATTTAGTCCTTGCATGAAAATATTAATAGTAAAAATACAAATTTTTTGGAGATAACTATTTTACTAAACAGTTCAAAATTTCAGGGACATCTTAATGAATTTTCAAAAATAAAAAGACGAAGTAGTCAAATATGGCAAACCTTATAAACTAAATAATATTGACCAAATACATAAATTCACTTCTGAATTTAATTCCTTTAACCTTATTACATCTTCAAACTTCAATACATTTCAACTTATATAATTATTTTATTCAACATTTTAATTTGCTAAACTAAATCAATTAAACACCCATTATATAATTGACAGATTATGCTAATTATATCAAATCAATATTTTACATATAAAAGCTAAAAATCCTAAAAACTATTGCAATTAATGAAAAAATATATGCGATATTATCAAAATATTCAAGTTTAAGTGTATAATAGATCATTTATAAAGTTCAGATTACTACAAGGCTAAATTTACAAAATTGAGAGGTGAATTTATGTATTTGGACAAATAATATTCAACCCATAAACTTTTTACCCTCTGATATTAACTGTGCAATATTTCAAGCTAATGCCATTCATCATTTTTCTAAATTTTCAGCACATAAAACTACCCATTACTGAAACGAACGCATACAAGTTCCTCAAGGCATTGTGATTCTCTAAATACGACAATTGTTCTGTCAAAAAACAGAAGACAAACACAATGCTGATAGTTAATTTGTTCAAAATACAATCTATTTAAAACATCCAAAGATTATTATCAATCAAGTTTAAGTCATTGATGAGAGAATGCACCATAGAAATGCATTTGAATTGTCTCTCTCTTGCCTTGAGCACGCACAATTTATGATCGTTTGCCAAGTAATTTGCACCATCTTCATATTCACAAGTAGCAATATTGCTGGTACTGCTAGGAAACAATCAGTTTGCTTGGACTACACCACACAAACTTAATAAAATAAAGGTAAATTCTTAAATGACCTTTGAAATTTGACTTAATTATTCAGTCAATGCTTGCTTTTTTGAAAAACAAATTTAATTGTCCCTCACATTTTTTCCGTCATGGGACAATTTCTGCTTCTCAAAACACTTTAAAATAGTTGAAGAGAATGTTCAATGGTGAAAGTAATAATTAAAAACAAGAAAAAAAAAAGAAGAATAAACAAGTAAAGAACAAATAGAAAAAGAAAAAGGAAAGAAAAAAATAAATTAATATGGACTACTATTTTGGATAGACAAAGTAATAATAAAAAAATGATTTAGAAATAGAGGAAAGAAGGTGGGCAATTAGGGTTACTATAAATGGCTTGGTGACCACTTAATACTAAGGGTATGTTTCCTTGTTAATTTGATAGGTTTTTAAGAAGGGGCTACTTTCTGAAAGGAAAAAAATATGAAAAAAACAATTTAACTGATTTTTCAAAAGGCAAGGAGTCACTTGTTAATCAAGTCAAATCTTAGAGACTAAATAGTCATTTACCCAAAATACAAAAGCAAGAATGAAAACAGAGAGTAACAAGTCATGATGCATTTTACTTGGAGCATGCATATATTGAATATGATGAAAATTAAGAGATTATAACTTTGAGATATCAAAAACTTACAACGAAAAATAATTATTTGATGAGAATGCATCTTATTGGAGATCCCTCAGCACCAAGCAACCTTAGAGGTAAGCAATGGACAGAATATATTCCCGGTTGAATGTTATCAAGCTTTAAGCCTTCCACGAGAATGATTTCCTGAAGCATATAACGTTGGTAGTCTTCAGTGTAGTCAGAAAGTACATATTTTCACTGAATCCAAGTGCCTCTATTACTGATAAATGGAAATTCCATTTTGGATTTCAGTAAAGTCCAAAAGAAGAAATAACTACACAAACTAAAGATTAAAATATTGAAAGTAAAATCATTTGACAATTGAGAGATAAATCCAATCTCAAAGTATCAAAAGTCCCACATTAGCTAATTCTTTGCTAGATAAAAGACCTAACTGGGATAGCCATTCCAATTTTAAAGGTGGTCCAGTGGAATCCATATGGTGGCTGGAAAATTTGAACATCTTTTGATGGACATGATTTATTCAACTACGGAATAAGAACACACAATTAACAAACAACTATATATTGCTCAAAAGCAGAAACCCTTTAATCACTGGACTGTAAAGTATTACTTACCCTGCCCTCTAGAAAGACAAGATGGGATGGAATCAAATCAGTCCAGGCAGCAACAGATAAGTAATCAATTCCTATAATTGACAACAGATAAATGTGTTAGTGGTCAAAATATTTTTCCAAGAAAATGGTGCATATACTTGAAATTGTGAATACCATAAAAGATTACATGTAACGCCACATCATACATCCAACACGCACAAACTAATGAAGGAGAGAACTGGTTCAATGTGGGTTTCTCTGATATATATAACTTAAAGATTGACAGAATGGTTCCAATTCCAAAGGAGACCAAAGCACCTGAGACAACTAAAAAGCCTAGCAGGTATTAATAAAGAAATTCATGCCAGAATATGTCTTGATGATCTGTGTTATTAACATGTCGGTTAGGAAAATAACTGAAAAAAGGAAACTGAGCTAGACATTGTAGACTAGTAGGAAGAACAGGCACTTGTTAGGATTTACATTGTTTGACATGCAGATTTCGTGTCAGAACAGCATGCATATAAAATCGGCCATGGGTTTAGTTTGAAGGCCTTCACAACATTTTCCAACAGACATTTTAATAAGAAATTGAGTGTTTGCCTTATGCTTCTTCGGGAAAGCAAATGAAAGCAACATATATTTTATAGAATGCAACTGAAAAGGACAACTGATAATTGAATGCATGCATTAAATTGCCAGAAAAAAATTACCAATAATATCATCTTTAGGGGATTCCAGGCACAGGACATAGTTGAAGATTATGTTTCTCACTTGCTAGAGTAGATAGCTACTCTTCAGTTGGGGTGGAGGTTGGACAATAGAGAAGTATGAACACAAGTCTTTGCCAGAAACAACATGAAACATTCAGATGATGTAGCTTTTTAATGTTTGCATAGCCATAGCCAATGTTTGGGAGCAAATGGTATGTCTTAGAGGTGCCACAAGGGCATGCACAGTGCCAAAAAAAGATAAGATGAGAAAAAGAAACAATCGGAAGACTTTGTAACTTCCATAATAACTTCCAGAAAATACAGAAAGTATGCCAAAAAGGAACTGCCCACAATAGAGAGGAACAGGCAGAACTGGTCATAACTGAAAAAAACAAAGATGGTGCTAAATCAAGGTTTATGTGATCACCCTAACAATACAAGCAAGATACGACTTTGTGGTCTATGATTTAATTACTATCTAATGTTGATAAGTGGAATAAAAAAATAGTAAACTCTATCAGAGGAAACGACCACCATTATTACAAGGTTAAGCCAAGAAAATCATGTCTCATAATGCATAAAAATTTTCAGGCAAAGAGCAAATGGAAAAAAAGCATATAACTCCAACTAGTAAATTATAGGTACTCGATACAAGTGTTAGGTACAAGAGGCTACGCAAAGGGGGGAAAAAAGAACATAAACAAAAACAAGAGAGAGAGATTGAAGGTCAGTAGATCTTACCAACCATTTTGATGTCTGTATTTTCAACCAACCATTTTGCTCCATCCCTTGTGAATCCCACATAGCTTGTGTCAAACTGAGTTTTGAACATAAGCTGCCTGAGATAAAAATTTTGTTCAGATATAAATAGTGCACAATCATAAATTTCTTCTATGAAGTTTGAATAAGAGAATCAAGTGACAGATAAATGGTGGTCTATGAGTGGGTAACAAGTTCTGAAGTCATGATAAAATTTTTGAAGACCTAGGCAAAACCTTGCAATTTATTTCCCACAGAAATTTCAATCCATCATCTTTAAACAGTCTGCTCTCCAATTAAGTGCATGGTTACATTCATAAGGAAATTCTTTTTTGGTCATTAACTTCTGAAATGTTTGATGGCCTTAGTTATTTCTACTTGGTACTTTCAGCAATCTAAAATATAATGACCCTAGAAAAATATAATGTGAGAAAAGAGAAGATCTATGGAACAGTTTACTAGAAAGAAGAAAGAGAAATTCCTTAATAAGTTCAAATTAGACAAGGATGATTTGACAAAGTAAGGTCCTACAACAACCAAGTGTGTGTGTGTGTGTGTGTGTGTGTATTACAAGTTATCATGTCAGCCCAAAGAAATTAAACTTGGTGTAGACGCAATTTCCTTTCTGTTTCTAATGAAATTGACACTAAATTTTGATTGAGAGGACCAATCTCCAACTCAAGATGAGCCAGCATAGGCATTGCCAGAGCTATTGATATTGAACTGATCACCATTAAAGTCATTAGCCGCTCCACATATAAAAAGCCAAACTTAATGGGTCAACATGCAACCAAAAACCAGCCACATAAATTACCATAGAACCCAACTATTAAGCACCATAAAGGGATGGAGGATAAACAACAAACACTGATGGTTAAGACAAAAGATAACTAAGCGTTCCAGTCTTACAATAGAATATTGCATAATTAGAGTATCTTCATCCATTTGCCATAAGAGGTTCATGTTAATCATTCCAAATCCAACAAATTCATTTCAAAGCTTGAACAAAATTATTGACAAAGGAAAAACGCATTTCATTATCATTTACATATTTGACTGATTTGTTAAACTCTATCTACTCCTAAGTGATGCAATTACAAGCTTCCCAAATTCAATAATCAATTAAACAAGTGGAAGATATTTACCTGTCAGTATTCAGCGTTCTAAAAAGCACACGATGTACTCCCTTGGGAATATGCAAGGACTTCATAGCTTCAGCTGTAAGTCACATATCCTTAATAAAATTCCAAGAAGGTGAAGTGGAAAAGGATAAACGAAATAAAAGTGCAGCATTAACCCGACAAGAGAACAAAAGGAGATAACATAAATGCGACTAAAAGAACTAACAAAATGGTGATTACTAATTTACTGAAAAAAAAGAAAAAAGAAGAGAGAGAGAGAGAGAGAGAACAAGTACAATCTTATTCAGCCAGAATAAGTAGCAACCATAAAAATTAAAGCTATCATCTTAATTTATGGCCTTGATAAGATACCAAAAATCTTAAAAAGCACCTAACTTTTCAAGTTTCAATATATATACCATCAATTACAAACGTGAGAACCTAGTCTATCTTAGTGCCTGAAATAAAAAGATTAACATACCAGTTATATTGGCATCCCTTGGAACATCAACTAACAGAGCTGGCCCTATTGACATGAACAGGAAGAAGTCGTAAACAAAATTTAATTGAAGTGGCACAAAGCCAACGATTGATTAAGTTAAAGAAAAGAAAGAACTGTGTCCTTTTATCGAACAAATAGAATTCATAAAGCAGTAAACCCAAAAAACAAAATTAACAATTGCTATTATTAGTAATACCGTTAAGCACTTCAAGGTCAAGAGTGTCGACATCGAAGCCTGCATCAAAATAATGATCGAAAACGTGTCCCGGAGCATCGACATGTGTGCCGGTGTGAGTGGGGAGCTTCATCTCGGAGTTATTGGCGAGAGAGCCGTTTTTCATGCTGGCGGGAAGCCAGAGGAACTGCCCTATACCGTTCTCCGATCCCCATGACGGCATACTGCTAGTGTAACGGTGAGTAATGTCGAAGATCCTCCCGTTGGCATAGACTTCTCGGCGAATTGGAGTTAAGTTGTTGGTGTGAGAAGCAGAGACGGAGGTATCGGCGGCACCTGGGATGGTGGGGTATGCTTCGATGGAGGCGGTAGCGGAGAGAGGGGAGAGTAGCAGAAGGAGGAGTAGAGAGGTCATCGTTTTGGTTTTGTGTTCTGCGATGGTGAAGCGAGGTGAGCAAAGCTGAGTGTTGTTTGTGTCGTTTACACCAGTTGGTTTGGAACAAATGAATAGGGATTGTCGATCACTCTGAGTAGAATTCGTTTAGAAATAAATTGGACTTGTTTGGTATGTGATAATTTGAAATGAGTAGTTCAATTGATTCTCCAAGATTATCTTTGTAACAAATTTTTTAAATGAAAATATATTTATCTTTATTTTTTAAAATATCTTTAATATAATAATTTAATAAAAATCTATATATATTTAAAAATAAAGCGGTAATTATAGTGGTGAGGTGATAATACTAAATAGTCTTAAATAATAAATTTTATATTGGGATAATTTGATCTAATTGATATTTTATGTGATTAATATAACGAGCAATATATGTGTTTTTTTATATAATAAATATTACATCAGATTAAATAATAAATATTATTTAAGTAATTAAAGTTATATTATACTTTTTTAAAAAAATCTAATTAAAGAATGTAATTAATCAAAAAAATCTTTAAAATGCTGATTTGGCGCATTTTAAAAATTTCTTCAACCATTGATTGTTAATTCCATTTCATATTAGTTTATATTTACCTATTATAATTTTTAATCTTTTGCGCATATAAAGAATAATACGATCATCATCATAAGGAACTCTTAGTTTGCAATTTTTCATCTTGAGGAAGTCAGAAGGAGAATTTTCATGGTGTAGCTGAGGCACTTGACTATCTACATAATCTCTGTGATCAGCCCGTTATCTACAGAGACGTAAAATCTTCAAACATAATTCTATGATTTTGAATCATAGGTGCAAATGAATAGGGATTTGCTACTTCTCATATGCATATTATGAACTTTACCTTCAATTTTTATTTTGATTTAGAAATACTTTAATTTATAAAGTTATATCAAAATTAAATGAATTAAACACTTGTTAAATAATTGTATATTGACGACCATATATCAAACTAATATTTTATAAAATTATATCAATTAAATAATTATTAGATAATTGTGTACTAACCATACAACAAACTAATATTTTGTATTTAAAAGCTAAAAACCTCACAAACTATTATTGTTAATGTGGTAAGGTATAATAAGTAATCAAAATTCATAATTTTAGAACCACAGTAAATCTCCCTTATATATCCACACACTCTCTAAAATTTAACATAAAAATATCATAATATCCATACGTCTTGTACCAATGAATAATTTAAAACGATTGTTAAACTACTAAGAATTGTAGTTCCATGGCATGCTCGTTTTAGTACCGGAGAAGAGGACTCGAGCATGAATGTATTATTAAGTGGTACATGTACACGGTGTTGAAACAAACTTAGAATATATATATATATATATATATATATATATATATATATATATATATATATATACCTGAGTAATACGTTACCTAGAAATAGGAACATCATATAATACAAAGCCTAAGAGTTATCACTTGATAAGAACACACCTTACGGGAGACCCTTCAGCACCAACCAATCTCAAAGGTAAGCAATTGATATAATATAGTCCAGCTGCTACATCATCAAGTTTTAAACCTTCCACAGGAATAATTTCCTGAAGAATAATACCACAATTTTAGTATTGAAACGATGATTGCTGACTATTCCTTACCTTTGAATCCCAAGCAGTAGCCCATGGATTAAATTCTATAGGAAGAGGCAGAATCAGATTACAATATTGAAGGGTCAGAGAAAAATTTTCATAAGTTAGAATGTCAAAGAAAAAAAAATGTTGTACAATTTTGCAAAGAAGTTTTGAAACCGGGATAGGCCAAGGCTCTCCTTGGCACCCCTGCCTCTGCACCTAACTGTGAATTTAATTTCACGCAATAGAAGAATAAAGCTCATCCTCCATAAAATAAATAGAGTTCCAATATGTAAAACTTAAAAAATTTAGTGGTGGGCAGGATTTTACTTGAATAAAATCAGAATCTGAAAATGAGAAATCCCTTTTGGTTTATAGAACAGGATTTATAGTACATTATCTTACCCGGCTTTCTAGAAAGGCAAGATGAGCTGGAATATTGTCACTCCAAGCACCAACGGATAAGTAATCAATGCCTACAATTGAAAACAGAAAAATCGCCTAATCTGTGGGAAAACAACATGATAAATTTGAAAATTTTGTAGCGTTAATAACTTACCAACAAGCTATATCAGTGTTCTCCACCAACCACCTTGCCCCATCCTCTGTGAATCCTGTAAAGCTTGTGTCAAACTGAGGTTTGAACATTAGCCGCCTGTAATTGAAAAAAATATAAATTAATCTCTAAATTATAGTTAAATTAATACATAATGATATCTGTTTTTAAAAACTAACTATAAAGACTTTAAATTACATTCAGTTAATATTTAAGTATTTTCGCTCTCTTTGAACTATCAATTGATTGTCATTCAAGTGTAGTCTGATTGTTCTTCCTACTTCTCATAGTAGATAGATATAGGAAGTGAAAGATCTCGAGTTCGAATTCTTCCCACTATAAAATTATCATTAATTTAGTGAATGTTATTTTAAGGAGAGGGTTACCCATGCTGTGCTATGTAGCTTATAATATTATTCCAATATATTGGGGCTCCTAGTATTAAAAAAAAACTATCAATTAAATAAAAAAGACGAAATAGACCTTATGTTAAAAAAGGGTTTGAAAGTTAAAAAAATAAATTAATATCTAAAATTTCGGGATTTTATAGTTAGTCTTTGAAAATAAAAGTTCTCATGTATTAATTTGATTATAATTTAGGGATCAATTTATCTTTTTCTCTTCTCTTGCAATTTAATTGAATTGGCAGTCATTTATGTTCTATCAACATTCTACATAGAGGACTCAATTGAACAGATAGTATCAAATTTTACCTGTCAGTATTTGATGTTCTAAATAGCACACGACTTACTCCTTTTGGAATATTTAGGGATTTCATAACTTCAGCTGTAATAGAAATTAATTAATTTAATGAATTTCCACGTGAAAAGCGAGGAGGGGATAAGTGTTTGATTCAACTAAACTGAATCAAACTAAATTATAACTTAAAAAATAGAAACTGATTGCAATAACTAAAATCACAGTATTTCCTTTCTAAATAAACTTATTTAGTTGGAAACCCGACCTAATCAATTTCATTTCATTTCTTCCGGTTTAAACAAAAAATTTGCACTAATGAAACGTATTTCCAAAAAGCAAAAAAAAAAAAAAAAAAAAAAAAGGAACCGATTTTGTCGGATAGTCGAACCAAATTTAGTTCTAACCGCATTTTACTCTCTCTAAAAAGACGAACGAGAAAAATAATAAAAATAAAAACTTACTATTTAATCCTTTATATATGCTCTTAATTACTATTTAGTCTATCTTTTCTTTTGTTGTCTCACTTGTCATTCTTTACAACGCTGATAAGACTAACTTTTCTTTTTACATAAAAAAAAAATTAATGCAAAAAATTAATAATTTATCTAGAACGATATGAGATAATTAGCTGAAAAGATACGTACCAGTTATGTTCGAATCCCTGGGTGCATCTACTACCAGGCCTGGACCTGTTAAAATAAATAATTAAAATAATAATTTCAAAATCAAGAAATGATTTCACCTATTAATTGAATCATTAATTACCGTTAAGCATTTCCAGATCTAGGCTATCAACATCAAAGCCGGCATCAAAGTAGTGATCGAAAAAGTGTCCCGGCGCGTCGACGTGTGTGCCAGTATGTACTGAGAGCTTCATTTCAGAGATGGTGGCGAAGGAGCCGTTCTTGATGCTGGTGGAGAGGCGGAGGAACTGTCCTAGCCCGTTGTCGGAGCTATACGATGGCATGTCGCTTGTGTATCGGTGGCTGATGTCGATGATTCTCCCGTTCGCATAGGTTTCGCGGCGAATTGGAATCAGATTTTCGTTTTGAGAAGCGGAGAATGAAGTATCAGTGGTGCCAGGGACAGTGGGGTAGGCTGCAGTGACGGTACAGAAAGGAGAGAGAAGCAATAGGAGGAGAAGCGATGTCATGGCGATGGTTTGCAAATTGCAATGACTATATTATGGTTCTGGGATTGGTAATTTGTTTTATTGGCTCCGTTCCTTCTTCAGCTGGAAGATAAGGAGGACATGAGTAACCATGTGAAAATTTTAAAAAAAATTAATTTAAATAGTTTTTTGAGAATATACATTAATTGAAGGTTAAATTGTAAAATATACTTCAAAGGCATAGTTTAATTGGACTTTAAATTATTTAACTTTTTTTCTCTTTGTACTCTAGGTTTTATTTTAGTTATAATATCAAATATAACCAATTTAATAAATAAAATATTATTATTATCGAATTCAACTTAATCTTTTCCAGCAAATTACATAAATAAATAAATAAATATTTATATTTTTTATATAAATATTAAAATAAAAAAATAATCTATTCATTTTAAAAAATAAAATATTTTTATTCATTTATATATTATTAAGAACAAGTAATGATTTCTTAAAAGTAAAATTATGTTGTAATGAATAAAACATTTTCTATAAAAAATTTAGATTGAGTATAAATAAAATTTTATGCTTAAAAAATAACATAATAAAAATTTAAACTAATATTTTATGGTTATAACTAATTAAAGTTTATTATTTTATTTATCTATTTCTGAATTTAAATTTTAACTAATATAATTAAATAGGATATTATTAGATAATGAATTTTTAGTTAACCTGTCTATTAGAGAGAGTATGGGTAAAAAAATAATATTTATTTATTAAATTAAATATAATTTAAAATTATGATGTTATTATAACTAAAATTAAAATTTAAGGTATTAGAAAAAAAATTAAATTTATGATACAATTAAAATTACCAACAAAGTTTAGAATATTTTTAATAATTTGGGCTTAATTGAATTGACAGAAATAAAATCTTGAAATTTACTATCGAGGTCAGGTGTATCGAAAGGGATTTACCTAAGTACGACTCTCCATCTATATTAAGCTTTTAAATAATAAAAATAAAGCAAATTTAAATTTACCGAAGCTTTAGCCACTAAATTAAACTAATCGATTAAATCTTGATTGAATTAATATAAGAATTTATAGCAATTAGATTACATCTTACAAATTGACTATCCCTAAAAAAATATTTATAATCTCCTTATAAATCAATAGTAGTACAATCATGAACTCATCTATCTCTAAATTGGATCCCATTGACTGGCCAGGCTAAAAGTGTTTCTTCTATTCTGAAGCTGAAAGTTCTAAGAAATGTAAAAACCGCAATATGTAAGACTGAAAAAAAAAAAAAGAGAAAATTGTATTATCACATAAGAAATTCATAATCAGATATCAATTTGACACTTTGATACCTTTTTTGCCTTCAGCTTTGTTCCTTCCATTTATGCTAACCGTTTGCTTTAGGTTCCCATTGCTTGGGTTAAGAACTGAGGTCCATTGTTTGACTTCCATTCCTTGAATTTGGTAACTGAACGGAACATTATAAATTGAAGACTTCATAAGACTATGAACTGACAACAACAAAAATATAAATTCACATAGCCAAAGCATGTTTTGTACGTTTTTCACTATATATATATATATAGACCAGACAAGTTTTCAAAACTAAACTTGTATAGATATTATATATATGTTAGGGAAGGAAACCAAGAGGAATCGCACTCTAAGCTAAGCAAAAACACATCAATAGAATAGTAAAAGGCGAAAGAACAAAAACTGCAAATTGAAAAGGCTAAACCAAAAAAAAGAGAAACTCTCAAATATCTAAGTTTGTTTGTAAGAAACAATTGAAAGTGAAATAATAATGAAAAATAAAAGAAAAGAGATATTAAGAATGTACCAACGTTGTCTATTGGATGTGAACACCATCTATTTCAACATTAGGGATATGTGAAATGAAAGGCCAATAATCTCCTCTCTCTTTTAAACATCGTCTCTTGAGAATGGGACAGTTTTGGATCTTTAGGTGTTTGATTGTGGCAGGAAGATCCTCCTTCGGTAAGGACTTGAGTTTAGGGCAATTAGAAGTGTGCAATGTTTCAAGAGAAGCAAGTTTTTTAAGACCTTTGGATACAAATTTCAAATTCTTGAATTCTTGTATGGTAAGGGAGACAATCGAAAAAGGCAGTAATACACCTTCATTGTCTGGAAAAGTGACTATGTGATCTGTACAAGGGCTTGAACCTTTGATTGTGAAATTTCTAAGAAAGATAAGCTTGTGAAGTCTCCATTCTGAAATTGGCTGTGTCAAGTTCTTGCACTCTTCAATCTCAATACAAATAAGGTTTGGAGGCAAATCCCCATCTGTAATTGATACAAGACATCCACAATTCTTAATCTTTAATTCCTGAAGAGCTGTGAGCATATGCATTTCGCTGGACAAAGACTTCAAATCTGCACACTGTTCTATTGTAAAATATTTAAGAGCAGGAAAGTCAAGTCCGCTTCCAGGGAACGACTTTAGCCAATTACAATCACATATCTTCAGCTCAGTGAGACACAAGAGTGGACATAAAGATCTTAATAGTTCTTCACAATAACATATGCTAAGAGTCCTTAGCGAGTTAGGAAATTTGGCAATTGGAAAAGACCTCAACCATGGACATGATAGGATCTCCAATGTCTCAAGATTATTAAGCACTATTCTCTTTGTCCATAACTTGAGAGAACCACAATTTGTTATCTTAACATGCTGGAGTCCATGTGGCAAGCCTGTTGCCGGAAATGACACGAGCTTCTGGCAATATTGAATCTTCAAATCTTTGAGAGATGTGAGGTTGTGCAACTCACTTGCAAGATTCTTCAAGTTTTTGCAACATTTTAGACTTAAAACTTCAAGACTAGAGGGCAAAAGCCCTTTCTTTACCTCAACCAATGACTGAAGGTGATTACAGTGAGAGATCTCCAAATGCTTCAAAGATGTGTGCTTCTGTAACCCATTTGGCAACTTCTCCAAGTGATTGCAATCTTCTATGATCAGAACTTCAAGATTGCAAGGCAAAACATCTTTTTGTCCCTCAATCAATGAATAAAGCCTCTTAAACCCTACCCTTTCCTCAACCAATGATAGTAGTTGTTTACACCCTATAATCTGCAAACGCTTTAGACAAGCAAGCCCGCTTAATTCACTTCCCTCTCTCCATAAGTAGCTCAAATCATTACAATCGCTGATTGTTAAATCTTCAAGTGCTATCAAGGCTTGTATAAGCATTTCGTGGATGTATAAAAGGCCTGAAATTTTAGAAATTCTTAATATAGTGAGGTTGCTGAGTGGAGGCAAACTCTTTAGAACCACATCTTGACATTTTTCAATCCGCAATTTACAGAGAGATGGCAACATCCGAGGAAAATCTCCTAACTGCTGGCAAAATTGAATATTGAGTTCTTTGAGGGAAGGAAGGCAACTAGGTAATTTGTCATTTAACTTGGGACAATTTGTTATTGTAAGCGTAAGCAACATGGGGAAATTTTCTATGGCCTCATTAAAAAGATTGTTGCACCATTGCTTCCACTGCAACATATTTATAATGTGAAAAATCTCTAAACAAGGAAACGAATGGCAAGAAAGAGAACCATCTCCATAGAATTCACCACCAATCTTTTTCACTTTATTCAGGCCGTCTATGTTCAAATATCTAAGCAAGGGTAATCCCCCAAGTTTGGGCAGAGTTTCAATATTATGACATTTGTAGAGCTCTAGTTGCACCATCTTAGTAAATATGGAAACATCCATCCATAACGGAAATCTTGTACCACCATAGCACTTGATTGAAAGTGTTTCTATTCTCTGAGGAGGCCTTAGTGAGTTTAAAACCTGCAATTCAGTTATCTCATTTCGTAAATCTGAGAATTCACCATCCCATTCCAAGGTTAATCCATAAATGTCTTTCTTCTCTTTTAAATTGACCAAGTCTGCTTCTCTAATATCAACCACATTGTGCAGTCCACTAATATGAAGTTGCCCTTGTATGTAAGAAAATTTTGTTAACTCTTGTATTGCAAGCCCATTACCTTTTCCCACAATAAACTTAGGAAAAATATGGAGATCTATCAAACTACCTATTTGTAGTGGCATCTCTTGCAAACTATTTGTATTACTGATGTCAAGGTATTGCAGATTAACTAGATTGCCGATGCTTGTTGGCAAATTAACAAGTTTATGACACCCACATAATATTAATATTTGCAAATTGAAGAGTTCACCTAATGATTCAGGTAACTTTGTAATATTTGTGCAAGCCAAGTTAAGGTACCTCAAGTGCCTTAAGTCACCAATAGAATCAGGCAACTCAATTAAGTAATAACCAGCCAGTGACAATACCCTCAAACGTTTTAATTTTGGTACCAACTGCTGCAACAACTTGCTAGTTACAAATTGGAGTGAATCTGTTGAAATTGGTAGTGCTACAAACGTTCGCAAACTCTTCATCTTATCGAAGACATCAAACCTTTGTGAGATGTCACACATATGACGACTGAATGATGAATGTCGAACATTTGCATCTATTTTTGCGCCCTCCAACATATCATCTTGACTGAAACATATCTCCCCACTAACAAATTGAGCTAGATCACTCATGAGCTCATGCATCACATATCGCAACATATTGTTCTCGGATCGTCGAAAAAATGACTTTGACAATAAATCTTCAAAATATGCATGGCCTAAATATTCCATTTCCTTCTTTCCCGTTTGTTTCTGTAGAAAGCCCTCTGCCATCCATAATAAGACTAATTCATTCTTATCGAATTCGTAGTCCTTCGGAAAAATTGCACAGTAAGCAAAACATCGCTTCAAATGACAAGGAAGATTGTTATAACTCAACATCAGAC
The DNA here is from genome assembly GCA_947857235.1 of Jatropha podagrica. NCBI lineage: Eukaryota > Viridiplantae > Streptophyta > Magnoliopsida > Malpighiales > Euphorbiaceae > Jatropha > Jatropha podagrica. The sequence goes on from CANUEP010102347.1 coordinate 31,800, forward strand.
TTGACAGAATACCACTTTTTTCTTGAGGTAAATCCCATATCTTGCTTTTCAATATATCTTCCCACTCTTTAGAATCTTGCTTGCCGCGAAGGAGGCCTCCAAAGGTCTTTGCTGCTAAAGGCAATCCCTTACACCTTTTTATAATCCCTTTTCCTATTTCTTTCAGATCCGTGCTTGCATTAAAATCATTTGAATTTAAAGCATGACGAGTAAACAAGGACAAACAATCACCATATGACAACTCCTTCAAGGAATAAACATGTACAGCATCCATCAGTTTCGAAACTGCTTCATTACGAGTTGTGATGATGATTTTACTTCCTGGAGCTCCGGCAGCAAAAGGACTACAAAGCATAGTCCAATCTTCATAATTCTCACTCCAAATATCATCTAAAACAATTAAAAACTTCTTGTTTGATAGTTTCTCCATCAATTTTTCTTGAAGCAAACTTAAATCATTTGTTTCACAACTTTCCCAATGCAAAATTGTTTTGGTTGCGTAGAAGATGTCAAAATCATCTGAAACATATACCCATGCTTTATAGTCAAACTCAGTTCTTACATCATTATAAACAAGTTGAGCAAGAGTTGTTTTGCCAACTCCTGCCATGCCAGTAATTGATATCACAGAGAACTGAGGGTGATCACTCGCTTCATCGCTCATTAAAAGGTTCATTATTGCCTCCTTGTCCTTCTCTCTCCCATAAACATGACGTTCCTTCATAAGAGATGTTGTGGGAACTCTTTTATTCATTCTATTAGATCTCCTTCCAACATTTGTTCTTAAATCCAAATAATTTTTCTCCTTAGCAATTGTCTTCAACCTTGTGGTGATCTCCTTCAACTTGGACCCAGTTTTTAAATTGAGTAAAACAACATTAGGGTTCAAACAAGTACAAGAAGGGGTAGGATTGCATTCTGAACCCATACTATCTTGAGATCCTAACTTTAACTTGCTTAATGAAACTTCTGTTTCAAACTCATCAACGATATCCTCAACATCATAAGCTAAGTCTTGGAGTTTGCTAAGCCAGATTTTGACTGCAGGATTTGTGGTTTGTTTCTCTTCAGCATGATCAAGCACTGCGCGAATTTCCAACATTGTTGACTTCCACTTCTTAAGTTCACTATCTATTTGCTTTTTGCATGCAAAATGGAGCAATTCCAAAGAGTACAATTTTTCAAACAATGGCTCAAGTAAAGAAGAGAGAAGTGCTTGTCCAATAACTTCCATCTTATATAATTTGTTTCTGCATAAAAACAAAAAACACCTGTGTGAGCAATTCAATGCAAAACGTGTTTTTCCATGTGAACTACCATTTTTCATGTACTCACAAAGGAGAAAGCATCAGAGTACGAAAACTATTAAATTGGAAGGAGGTTAAGGATTAAGCCATGGAATATAAATCTATCTAAAAGAGGGCCTGTTTGATTTAACTATGGCTAATGGCTCTTAATTAAGATGCTCATTCTTTGCCAAAATTTTAGTAATGCTGAACGTTGAAATGTAAAATGAATACTAAGAGCCTGTTTAGAATGAAATTTATTTAGAAATTCATATTTTTCTATTTCGAATGACAAAAAATGTAGATTTTAATTCTAGAAATTTAATTTCATGAAATTAAATATAACTACACCAAATTCCATAAAAATTGGTGGAATATTCAAATGAATTTCACAAAACTAAACGCTTTAATATTTTTTGATAAAACTACCCTCTTCTTCTACAAATTTAATTTTTTTACTTATTTTACTTAATTATTTTATCAAATTTGATCATAATAATAAATTATCAAATTTTATTTGACAAAACTACCCTTCTATGGACAAAAGTATTTTCTTTCTTTTCCGTTATTTTTTTTTCCCTTTTTGGACTCACATAGTTATTAATATGAAACTATAATTTTTGTTCAACGGAGACATTTTATATAAATTAAAAATAATTATTATGATGAATGTTATAATTATTTTATATATTATATTTATATAATTAATTAATTAATTAGTATATAAAATTTATTATTTGTTTCTTAGTAAAAAAATAACAAGTTATGACGTTGTATATAATAAATATAAATTGATGTTTATATTGTTGTTATTAGATTATTACGTTAAGGGTATTTTAGAAAATAAAGACAAATGAATTTTCTTTTAAAAATTCATTCCAAATAAAATTTTATAGAATTCAATTAAATTTCTTACCGTAAACTATAGCATATCAAACAATACAATCTCAATTGTAAATAAATTCTACTTGGAATTCATTTATAAATGAATTCTACAACCATCATTCATTTATTTCAAATGGACTGTAAGAGTATAATTATTTTTATAAACTCCCTCTATCTCTGTCCCATTTGTTTGCATATTATTGCTTTTTGGATATCTCAAAATGTTTGTAAAATTTCTAAATTTAGATATGTAAATAATTATTTTTTATAATAATATTTATGATTATTTATTAAATAAAATATTTTTATTAATATCTTAATGAGTTAAGGATAAAAAAAATCAAAATAATTTTTATTGACTAAATTCTTAATATGCGTATTTTGTCAAACTATGCAAATAAAATAGAATGAAAGGAGTATATAACATACCGTCAATGCTTATTTTGTATTTTTAATATTTTATATAAATAAAAATACTAACTAATTCTTTATAATAATGTGAAATAAAATATCTTTATACGATTAAATAGTCTAAATATATATATAAATGTAAATTAGCTAAGCACTCATAGAAAAAGCTCAAAATCAGAGCTTTTATAATAGATAATATTTTTTAGAATTTTTACGGATAGTAAGCTTTAATAAGTTATTTTGGTAGTTTTTAAAATGTATTTTATACTTTTCTACTATTCTTTTTAGTTATAATATTTTTTATTCTAATATTTTAAAATATTTTAATTTTAATTTTTTTCGGAATTTTTATAGATAGTAAGGTTTAAGAATAACAGAACTCTTTATAAGTGCTTGTTTGCTATAGCTATTTATGCAAATTGATAATTGCTATCTGATGAATAATATAGCAAAATAAAAAAATTTATCACAAAACATATTAATTTTAGAAGATAATTGCATTAATAATCATTTTTCTAATATTAGTGATTTCAAAATATAATATTAATATAAATTAGCAATTAGCTCATACGAAAAAACTATAAAACATAGCTAACGGAATCAATAATTGATTTGAACTTCTATCAACTATCAATTCTTAAATGAAAAAAATATTCATAAAATTGATAATAATTTTTATAGTGGAGAGGATTCAAACTCGAAATCTTAAATATTAACATTACAATTTCTCTAGGCCAATCAAGTTTTATGCTTCCCCTAATTGTTAATAATAGATTACTGATCATATTTTTTTCTTTTTTTTAAAAAAAAAAGATTACTCATATTTTAATATCTAAATTGATGTAAGATTAGGATCTTACAACATAACTTGAGAGACAAATTTACTTAATTATTAAATAAACAAATAAGTAAAAGAATTTCTTAAGGTTAATCCTTCGAGGATGAAACCATTTCTTAAGCTTTTTTTTTTTTTTTAAATTCCTTGCAAGTTAAATAAAACAATAAACTAATTAACAATATTAGTGTGGAAACTTGATTAGTTAACAAAGGTTTTATCCCTTACCTTTTTAATATTAATTATATTTTATGGTCTCCTGAAGTCGAAGTAATAAACAGTAAAAACATAATCGTTAATTTTTTCACATTTATAATTATAATCTCTTGTTTGATAAATATACTAATTAGTCTCTAAAATTTAGGTATGTTTAACAATTTAGTCTTTCATCCAAAGACTGTTATTTTAAAGATTAAGTAATATTTGACTATTTAATATTTCATAATAATTTTTAAATAAAAATTCATTTGTCTTTATTTCTTAAAATAACATTGATATATTAATTTAACTAAAATATTCATATAAATAAATCACTCATATTGCACCATAATTAATTAATTAAATTTGAAAATTTTAAATTTTAAGTCGTTGCAAACATTTAAACTTATTTTTATTAATAAATTAAAATATATTCAAAATTAAAAATTTATTTGGATTCAATATATAATCATAATCATATACAATAGCAACTTCATACTTTTTAAAAAATATTAGAAAAAATAAGTGGGGCATTTTAGTCAATAATATTTGAGGTGAGAGGCAGTTTAGTCAATATAAATATTAGTGGATTAATATATGAAATTAATTTACAAAATTTTGAATTTGTGGAATTCATTTATTCCAAATGTACTCTAAGAGATTTTATTTCATTTCAAATTGATGATGGAACAATCTTTAGCCTTAGTTTCCAATTATGCCGCATGGTAGTCTAGTGATTGATTTGTTGTGATTAAAGAATTGCTGATATATATCAAGAAAAAAAATAGAAAGCTTTTTTCTTTAAAAAAATTTCATATATTTAAAATGAAAAATATTTAATGTAGCTTTCTTCTATAGAGAAATCAAGAAAGAAATAAAACTTAATTTGGCCTGTTATTCCTAAAATTTAATTTAATTATAAAAATTGATTGAATTAACAGACATACCTGTTGTGTAGGCAGCAAAACCAGCTTCCAATATTAAGGGTGATACTGATGTCACCGACGGGTTTTAGACTTTATAGTTTTTTTTGTACAAACTTTTAGGAATTTGGACAGAAGAGAGAAGAAAGTGTGCAAAGTGAGAAAAAGAAAGAAGAAGGCAGGCAAAGTAATATGCGGTTTCTATCTTAGATTACAAGTCAGACTATGATGTTGTTTACTTGCGGTTGACTCTGGTCCAACAGCAGGCCCAATAGGCAATGGCCCATTTGTCTCTTCAAGGACACTAATATAGCTTTTAACAATGTCTGTTCCATCTTAATGCTCATTAATCATTATAATATAGTTACTCCTTTTTTTTTTTTTATTGTTAATTATAAATTTAGTATTTCTAACTTTAAAAAATTTTCTATTTTAATATCTAATGAAAACGTTTACAATAAAATGTTTAAACCTCAAAAAGATTTTCAATTAAGTGTCCCTAACTTACATAGCAATCCAAGAATATAAGTAGAACAGAGACATTAAGACAAGATGAAAATTTTTTTTCTGACATAGATATCAACATTGAGTCTCCTGCTTCCCAAAACCCCTCAAAACTCTTAACCCTTTAAATGTTTTTTCTCTCGCCTCCTTCAAACCCACAAAACTCCTAAAAGCATAAAACCTTCTTGCTCAAAGCCAAACAAAAGCGAGATGTCTGATGTTGAAATTTCTTGCTCGGACTACCAAAATAAATTTTAAGGAGCAAGCTAACGGATGGGGGCTAGTATGGAAAAGTTGGGTACCTAAATTCAGGATCCTCAATCATGAATTGGTTTGTAGGATTTTGGCTCATTGTGGTTATAATTCAATTATAGAAGCACTCTATTTTGGACGAGCTTTGATTATGTTGCCCATTACTCAGGATCAAGGGTTAATTGCTGGAGTTTTTGAAGAAAAGAAATAACCAAGATGTGTCTTTTACAAGGGACTCAGTAGTTGAGTCATTGAGGTTGATTACGGTTGATAAGGAAGGAAAAGAATACAGAGATGCTGCAATGGAGATGAGGAAGTTATTAGCACACAAAGATCTCTATGGCCGTGTTGGCTCAAGCTCAATATTATTTTAAGATTTTGATGATTATGCAAAATAAGTAAATTTAATATTCTTGTTGTGCTAAAATTATTTATGCAAAAATTATTGATGGAGAATTATTGAAGAAATATTGTTCCAACATCCAAGACTTTTTATTTGAAGACCTTGAAGGTTAATGAAGATATTTTGTATTGATTAGTATTATTTTAAGTTTTAGAAAATTAATGTAGGATAGAGAATTAATAATCTTATAAGCACAAATCTATTTATCTTTCTCTCAAAAATTATTTTAAAATACTTTTGAATATATTTATTAAGAGAAAATTACTCAAAATCTTTGTTCTTGGAATAAGATTTTTGGTAGCAATAATGTGTGTTTTTTTATTACAGCTATCCAATTCTAAAGTCAAAATTCTGTTTTTGAATACAACTGTTCTATTTCTGAAGTTGTTCTGTTTTCTAATTACAGCTATCCATTTTCTCATTTAAAATAACACATGTTCTATTTCTGAAGTTGTTCTGTTTTCTAATTACAGCTATCCATTTTCTCATTTAAAATAACACATCTTTCTAGGATACTTTCTCCACCTTTAAGGCATTGCATGTGCTCCAACAACTCTTGTTAACACAACCCATGCTTTGTCTCCTTAATTTTTTTTAATATAAAAAACCACCAGTGCTCATTAAAGAAATCATTCCATCTTCAACAAAATTATTCTTTCTCATCTAAAACAAATCTCTCCTCTATCTAGCAAGTTTTGGTAAGAGTAAGAGTTCCATTGTTCAAATTTGAATCTTCCAAAACTCTCTCTACAATTTTTTTTCAATTTTCTTTTCATTTATATTCTTCAAGATAAATTTTATAAGTGAAAAGAAAGTTTATAACAACATTTTCTGAAGAGCAGCTTTGGTCTCAATTTCTCTTTCTGAATCTGATTTCTATTTTTAAATTCTATTTATGTTCTTCCTGTGCTTATAATTACATTTCTCTTTGTTTATATATATTGTTGTAATTTGCTATAGAGTAAAGGATTTTAAATCAATAACTTTTGGTTAATAGCTTAATTGAGAAGCTATGATGTAAAAGGTTATCAAGCAACCATGTCCTTGTGTGAGATTCTAAAGTCTTGACTTGAGTTTTTCTATTCTTTGCAAAAATAGAAAGGGTAGTGGTTTAACTAGAGCCTGTGAAATCTAGTGGGACAAAGGTTAGATCTATGTGTTGATCTATTTTCTTGTAAAGATTGATTTGTCTCTTACCTTTGAAAAGAGATAACATAGTGGAGGATCTCAATATGTGTCATGGGGAGTGGATCTAAGTGAGTTAGTACCAAACCACTATAAATCTCTGTGTTTATTTTTTATTTTATGAAGTTCTGTTTGATTATATTTTGTTTACACAAATGTTAATCTTTTCAGAAATGCAAAGTTGTGAATGAGTTTTTATTTCTAAACAGGAAAAAAAGCTTTATTTCTATGGAACATTAGAATTCTAAATTTTTGCATTGTGATTATACCAATTTCTAATATGTCTTCTATATTCAGTATAATTCACAATCTTAGTTCTAATCAGCTTTCTAATCTTGTAGTAACTTTGTAAAGTAATTCTAAATGCAAAACTATTCTTCACAGAGTTTTTCTAATCTTGCAAAAACTCTTTGGAGTAGTTCTAAACTCACTAACTATGCTTCACAGAGACTTTCTAATCGTGCAGTAACTTTGTGAGTAGTTCCAAACATGATAGCTATTCTTCACAGAATCTTTCTAATCTTATAGTAACTTTGTGAAGTAGTTCTAAACATAATAACTGTACTTCACAAAGACTTTCTAATATTGCAAAAATTTTGTGAAGCAGTTCTAAATATAATAACTATACTTCACAGAAATTTTCTAATCTTGCAGAAGTCTTGTGATTCAGTTCTAAAGTCAATAACTATTTTTCACAAAGTGGTTCTATTCTTATAAATGTTTACTAAATCCATTGCAACAAAATTTTGATCTTAAGTTTTAAATTTTAAATCTTTAAAAAATCCAATTCACCCCCCTCTTGGATTGTGTCATACATAAACGACACTCACAATCTGGTATCAGAGCTTGTCTCTTGACTTACCAAAGCTTAACAACTTAAGAGAAAGGATCTCATGGAAGCCCCACTTTCTCTTACATCTTAAGAAGGTCAAGCTATTTCTAGACCACATTTATTCAATAGTTCTAATTACTCTTACTGAAAAATCAAAATGAAAAACTTTATAAAATCAATTGACACAAATTGTTGGAAGGACATTATTATTGGACCTCACATTTCAAAGAAAACTACTAAAACTGAAAGTGTTCCAAAAACAGAAGAAACATATACTAATGCTAATTGAAGTGACATTTCTATAAATGCAAATGCTATTAATATTTTTCATTGTCCATTACATCCAGTAGAGTACAATAAAGTTTCTAGACGTAAATCTACAATGAAAGTGTGGGAAAAACTCAAAGTTACCTATGAAGGTATTGATCGTGTGAAGGAATCTAAAATCACTATCTTTTGGAGAGAATATGAAATGTTTAGGTAAAAGAAGGTGAGACTATTACTAAACTAAGTTCCAGATTCATAAAAATGGTCAATCCTTTTAGAACTTTTGAAAAGAAAATTTCTAAAGATGAGCTTATTAAGAAAATCCTTATAATTCTACATAAAAAATGGGATTCTATTGGAATTGTTATGACTACAAAGAGACTTTAGTAACTTATGATTATTTTATGAGAGCTCTTGTTTCGAAAGAGATGAAATCTTCTTTGATTACAAAAGATATAAAAAAAGAAAAGGTTAGCTTTGAAAGTGGTTTCTAGTGAAGAAAATTCTTCTAATCTTAATAGTGATGACTTAGCTCTTGTTACTAGAAAATTCAAAAAATTCTATAAGACAGGGGGAAGGCAATAGAAAATTTTATCAAAAAGAAATTTTCACCCAGAAATAGCAACTTGCCTAGGAAAGGGCCATCTGAAGTGGTTTGTTATAAGTGCAACAAACCTGGTCATATCAAGCCCAACGATCTTAAGTTGAAAAGGAAGTCAAAGAAAGAAAAGATAAAGCAAGCATTTATAGTTGCTTGGAGTGATTCAGATATTCTAATTCTGAAAGTCAGAGTGACCAGGAGAAAATTGCAAATATTTATCTAATGGTCATTACAAAATAATTCAGATGGTTCTAATATCCATTAATGCCACATTCATTTGTCCCACTTCCTATGGTAAGATTTATTCTTAGTTACTTATGTGGCTACCATAATTACTAAGATCATTATTTCAATTATGATCTCATTAGTGTTCTCAATGATAAGTATATTTTTTTTATTGTTTATGTCCATAGTCAATATCATATATTATTACATTAATTTCAGAGAATGCATTAAATCTAGTTGGATGGATTTCACTATTCTTATGTTTAGTATTATGTGTCGCTAGACGATCTTCCACGCTTTGCGCGAATGTAAAAAAAAAAAGTATTTTTTATTTAAATTGTAAAATATATATTTTGAATAAATTTTTAAAAACTCAAAATGTGAACAATGATATTACATCTTTTAAGAAACGTATGAGTTTTAAAAAAGAAAAAGTTAATATGACAATTCTAATATTTGTTTATTGTATAGTTCGCAGTATATGTTGAGTATTTTTTAGTTAAGATTTGGCTAATAATTTATGTCATTATTTGTGATTTTAATTTGAGAGAGAAATTTTTGTGTCCCTTTCATTTAGCTAATTTTTTGTTGTTTACTTTCTTAATAGTAAATGTCAAATCTTTTGATTTTTTTTTTTATTTTTGCTTAAAAATTTTCTTTTTTTTAAATTTTTCTCTTACAAAACTAATTTATTTTTAATGCGCCAACTCAGTTACTTCTAAATAATTGTGCTTTTTAATATTCAATGTAATAAATCCACATAAAATATTTTTTTCTTCATTTTCTCTTTGAAATCTCTTATCTCTCTCAATTAAGATAAAAAACGATAAAAGTCACACAAGATATATATTTTCTACTTCATTTTTTCTTTAAAATCTCTTCATTTTCTCTTTATAGTCTCTTTTTGAAATTTAAAATCTCTTACAATTAAGATAAAAGAAAATATTCAAATATTGGAAATTGCCTCTTCTCAAATAAAGCGCCACATAACATAGAGGAAAAACTCACGATCCTCCTTGATATATATATATATATATATATAATGAGAATAATAATTATGATCATTAAATTTTAAATGTTTAAAGAAGAAAGGCAGGAAGATTCAGAATTACAAATTATTGAATTTGAAAAGTTAATTTTACAACATTTAAGAATAGTGTAATAATGATTATTGAATTTGAAAAATTAAAATTGAAACGTTGAAGGAAATAGTTCTTAAATTTGAAATTTGAAAATTTAAATTAATAAAGAGTAATTAAATTGCATGTAAAAATATTAAAAGAAAATAATTGAACTTCAAAGACTTAAAAAGTAAAATTTTCTAAAGCATGTAAAAATAGAATGCTAAAATTTTAGAGAGTTTTACTCTCTCAATACAGTGTCATATCAGCAACTAAAAAAACGTCACGATCCCCCTTTATATATATATAATGATTCCATTTACTTCAAAAAATGGAGAAAATTTCATTAGACAAGCTTTATAATATTAATTAAGAGCTCAATATGTTGCTCAATAATAAAAAATATTAAATAAATCTAAATTTTATCATAAAACTTTTTCTCTTAATTTTTACTACTTCAAAAGTATATTGGAAGTATAAATATTATTAACAGTTCTAGATCAAAACTTGATATCAGTTCATACACAGTGACAATAATATTTTAAATATATTAAAGAAATAAATCATTCAATTGCCAATATTTGTATTACATGGATAATATAGCCAATGCATAGCGATAATGATAATGATAATAATATTAATAATAATAAAATAATTACTTTAATGCTGCAGAATATAATTAGTTACAATTTTAGGAGCTTTGTAATGATAAATGTGAGCTTTTGATAGTTGTGTTTTTCTTTCAAATCATTCCAAATAACAAAGGGATATTTAATTATCAAATATTTAATAGAGAAACATTATTGCCTTTGCATTATTTGGATTAAATTCTTACTTTCCTCTTAATAATTCTTGCCCGTAATATAAAAAGACATAAGATTCAAGATTTATAAAATGTAATATCATAAGAATTACTATAATAAAATAATATAGTTATATTAATTAGATAATAAACCATAAAAATAATTGAATATCAAATAAAAATTTGATATGGCATGTGAGATGATATAAAAATTAGATCAAGAAAAAAAAGAGTCATATTATCATATTAATCACAAACTGCAAAAATTAGATGAAATAAAATAATAAAAAAATTTAGGTCTTTAAATCAATAAATAAGAATAGTGCTAACACGAAGCTTATATATTGCTTTCCAATTATCCATTTGTCAATCACAAGTCGAAATTCAGTGTTTGAGTCATCATACCATCCGATTTTTACAATATATATTTATTATATTATAAGGAAATTATTACTTATTAAACACATGAATATATCGAGCACATAAAAATATAAAGGCACTATGTTTTATGGTATTGATTACTGTAATATTGTCTATTATAATTTGTAATACGAATTCATGAATTCCTTTCACAATCTGACACAATTTCAAAGTATTCTATTATCTCAATCTTTTATCTTATGCGCAATAAGATTATTCAAGCAACGGAAACTTTACAAATAAGATTTGATAAAGGCTTAATGACAAAAAAAAAAAAAAAAAAAAAAGAAGCTGTATTTATAAATTTTTTTCAGATTAGTCAATATTTTTAATTTTGCCATTCAATATCCTGTATTTATTTTTCTTTATTAACTATGACCTCCGTTTAGAGTATATTAATATTTTGCTGATGTGTCCGTTAATATGATTTAATTTTTTTTCGAATTACGTCCACGTGGACATACTATGTGAGAAAACTAACTTGAATATAAAATGCTTTATCACTAAAAAAAAGCCTGAACTTATGAGTTTTTTCAAATTTGATCAATATTTTTAATTTCGTCAATCAATACCTTGTATTTATTTTTCTTTGTCAATTGTAGCTTCCGTTTAGAGTCTGTTAATATTTGTTAATAGATCAGTTAATTAGGTCCAATTTTTTTTAGATCACGTCCACATGGATACGCGACGTAAAAAAAATTAACTTGAACATAAAAATATATTAAACAATATCGTTTTGCTGTTGGACTTATCTTCAATATTTTGATTTAATTTTTTATCATTAACTTTAAAGCAAATTGATGCATCAATTTTTTTGTATATGATTATATGTGTTGGCAGATGAGAACTCATCTACTGGGTTTACATGTTATATACAAATATTTAACATTTACTTATTCTCAAAAATAGCAAGCAAAATATCAAAATACTAAATATAGGGTCCAGATGCAAAACAATATTGTCTAATGTATTTTTATGTTCAAGTTAGTTTTCTTATGTTGTGTATCCACGTGGATGTGATTTGAAAAAAAATTAGACCCCATTAACAGACATATCAACAAATATTAATAGATTTTAGATGAAAGTTACAATTGGCAAAAAAAATAAATACAGGGTATTGGTTAACAAAATTGAAAGTATTAGCTAAATTTAAAAAAAAAAATTTATAAATTCAGGCTTTTTTATGATTCGGGCTTTATATTCAAATTAGCTTTCTTACGTGGTATGTCCACGTAGACATGATCTAAAAAAATTAAACCCCATTAATGGATACATCAACAAATATTAACAAAATCTAAAAGAAGGCTACAATTCACAAGAAAAATAAGTACAAAATATTGCTCGATAAAATTAAAAGTATTGATCAAATTTAAAAAAAAAATCATAAATTCAAACTTTTTTTTTTTTATTAATTCCTTGATAAAACACTAAGTTTGGAAAGACTGATTTTCTTTTCAATCTTTTGTTTTCCACTTTTTTTAACCACATATCTAAAAATTACTAATTAGTTCTAGCAATTCAATTTCAAACTACCAATAAATTATTTGATTAAATAATTGTAGCATTAAGAAATTGTATATACAGTTACCTTTTTAAGGCGAACAAATTTAAATTACATCAATCTTAATTTTAACTGTCGCAAATTATAAATTTTCTTCTTTGATTAAAGAAGCAATAGAACAATCGTGGTAGTAGAACGAATCGTGCTGATAACATGTTATAAAATAATATAAAACTAGATATAAGAAAAAGAAAAAGTATAGAGAAAAATATGAAAAAAATAAAAAATATATTTATTATTGATGAGAAGCCGTATATATAATTATATAAATAAAACCCTAATAAAGTTCTATAAAAATCACAAAGATAGAATTTATAATAATTAAAATACAGATTTTTAATTCATATCGAACATTCACTTATTTTATAACAGACAGCTGTTTGTATTCTTATTTGCATTAAAATAAGCTATAGCATAACAATTTATTTATTTTAACAAATTTTTAACATTTAGTAAACTACTATTAAATTATATCTTATTTTAATAAATAATACAAAAGATGGTGTGCTTTAATATAAACACTGGTACAGCGGCAAAATATTCTTTTATCTGTATAAGATTTTTGTTGCTTTCACAGCTGGAGCCTCGAGGGCTTAAAAAATATTATTAATAACTTTTTTTTTTTTTTTTTTTTTGTAGGACAAAAGCGAGGAGTTGTCAATGCATAAACTGTTATTTAAAAGAAATATTGGAGGTGCCCACAAATTTTTTATTGGTAAAATTGTATTTATTAGATACTTTAAATTATAAATTCACACTGATTTTATATGACATTACATATTTTTTTTATTGCTGGACAATGTTCAACAAGTGCTATATTATACATCTTTTATTTTATTAAGGTAGTAAACATTAATTTTTTATTTTTTTAATTATCTAATAACTATTCAACAATTTTTTAAATTCAATAAATACTATTTTACAAATTAAAAGATTTATTGCATGGACATAATTAATCTAGTTGTGTTCAGCAGCAAAGCTATCTCTCTCTTCTCTTTAATTTTTTAATCTTAGTTTTAGTTTGAGGCTGTCATTATTTATCGACTTAGCCGCTATCTCTTATTTTTTATTATCTCCTTTGCTTTACTTTATTTTGTCTTTAATCTTCTCTTTCTTTAATAAACTTAGATGAGTTTCTACTTTATGAGGGTTTATTACTAAATAAAATTATATTATTTGATTTTATTTGGTTGAAAATTTTAAGTATTGATTTATAGGTACGGATTTTCGATCGATAGCGCTTCGTAGTTGAGCATATTCCTTTATTGATGCTATTGATGCATAGTGGTGAAAATTTATTTATATTTATCATATGTTATAAATTATTAAAAAAAACAATCTAGTTATAGAAATCAAAAAGAGCTATTATTTTAACGTTCAAATCAATTAATAGACTAATTGCTATTATAAAAATTTATACTTTTTGTCAATATCAACTCCAAACGGAAAGTTTTAATATCATACTTCTTAGTTTTAATTTCATTATTCAAAAATATATGAATTTTTTTCATTCATTAAAAGATCAATAAACTCTATTATCTATTGACAATAAAATTTTATGTCTAGTCTATATCATTAGTAATTCATTAACATAATTACATTTGTTTTAGAAAAAAAAAGATTTATTACAGCGAGTAAAATTGAAGACTACCACTGAACTTTTTAAAAAGGCCAAATGCTCACAAAATTATCAACTTTAATACTTCTATAATTTCAACAAACGACATATATTTCAACTTTTAAATGGCAAATACGACTGGCAGAAAGATCGTATTAATTAATTCACCAATTAAAGTTTCTGTACAAAACGAAAAGTATAATAAAATAAAATAATATTTTTAACTAACCAATTGTGTACAAATTGCAAAGGAATCTATGTTGCTTCTGCCAAGCATGGGGGTAGCAAACTAATTATTGACGTCATCCCATTTATTTATTTATAATTGATAAATTAACTGTTGAGCTACCACATAATTTTTTTTTATATATTTTTTCCAACTGTCTTTTTTAATCGTATTTTAATCAGTTTAGGGGCATCAATTTTTTAAGAAGAAATTATGGATATAATAAATTAATTTCTTTTATTATCTAATTGAAAGCCAAGTATTTATACACGTGGTTTAGTTAACAAGTCCAGCTACGAAGATCATTTGTCTTGGTTCTATGAATCATAAGAATAATGACGTGGCAAGCAAGATTTGTACACGTTTCAAGGTCTTAGTGATGCCAGCAGGAATAATGTTGTTCTTGAAGTACCAGCAGGATATTTTTCCTCGTCTTCTTTGAAAACTCGTAATGCCAATTTTTTTGCTTAGTGATGATTAATATTATGAGTAAATTATACACATTATAGCAAATCAAATCGATTTGAAAAATTTGAAACACTTGTTCAAATCAAATCGAATAGAATAAGAAAAAGAATGGAAAGTTGGAATTAAAAAAAAAAATTATCATGTCTAACTTAATTAATGTTAAATTCCGCACGATGCACCAATAGTGGACTCAATTAAAAAAGTTGTGAGGGCCAAAAAATAATTTCACTAATTATATGGACTAAAAACTAATTTTTTTTAAGAAAAAAAATTTAAAAATAAAAATTAATTTGCCTCCTCCCAAATCCCCCTTGTCTACCTTGTGATGCATGGAATAATATTAAAGAATGAAATAATTTTTTATTAAAAAATAATAAAATTGTATAATAAAATGATTGTGAGATGCATTACAAAATTACTTCATTGAGATATGCAAAAAAAATTACAATTCTAAAATTAGGGATGATAACGGATTGGGTAGCCACTTAAAATGTACTATTTGAATTTAAACTCGATTATAAATTAAGTACTTGAATTCATTCAAAGTCTATTTAGAAATTCATCTTTAATACCCAATTTCGTTTCAAATTTGATTATAATTACTTGTTTAAATAAAATTCATTTAAATGCCCATTTAGAATTAAAAATATTTTTTTATTTTCATTTTTCAAAAATAAAAAGTAAGTAAAAATTATAAAATTACTATTTTAACTAAATAAATATTAATTATTAATTGCCCATTTATAAAATTATTATTTTGACTTTTTCACTACTTATTTAACCGCGTTATCATGGGTTGAGATTAAAAAAAAGAATGCACACACTATATTCTTGCAAATGATAGTAATTTTGTAACAATCTCATTTCTCATTCTCATTTTCTCTCATTTTGTTCAATTTTAAAATATAATTTTTGTTTTTATTTATCTTCACCATTCCTCTCATTTTTGTTAAAAAAATATCTTTTCATTTTTCTTTTTTAACATTGTACTTTAATTTTCTAACAAAGTAAAAATTTGATTATACTTCTATAAAAAAGAAAACTTATATTTTTGTTATATATTTAATATCTACTTTCAATATTCATCTTGAGAAATGAAAAGATATGTTGATATATACAACTAATAAAATAGTTGCATGAATTTTTTTTTTTTCATTTCTCACTTGTACGTCTAACATTTATCATTTTATATTCTAAAATACACGAAATGATAAATTATGCTATTTACATTTAGCTTCTGTATAAAACAAACTACTCTTCTTTTATGAAAAGTTCTATTTATATATATAACACATCTTTATTGTATATATGTATATGTATGTCTAAGAATTAAATTACTTGCATGAAATTTTATTTGATTTTTTTTTCATTTTCTATTTGTTCTTCAAACATTTGTCATTTTATAATTTAAAAACTGGTAAGTAGCAAATTGTGTTACTTACATTTGGTATCCATATGAAACAAACTACTCTCTTTTTATTTATATACCATATCCATATAAAATTCACAAAAACTACTCTCTTTAATTGAAAAATGGAAGAATAAAAGTTCATGATCATCTTAAAAGTAGGAGGATGAGAGTAATAATAATGGTAATCTATAACACATATAAAAGTAGAAACACGAGAATAGGACCCACAAAATTTAGGATGGACAAATATATCTTCAAGAGTTTAATTTTTTTTATTAAAAAATAATGAAATTATTCCTTAATTTAATAGACTATTAATTGAATAGGAATTTTAATTTTCACAAATTAATTTTTATTCTAATAATGAATTTGGATTAAATTTAAATATAAAATATTTTAAAAATATATAAAAATTATTGTACGGTACTAAAATAATACATTTTTTTAAAAAGGGAAAAAAAAATAGAAATCTGTTTTAAACTCAACCACCAAAATTGGGAAGCATGCACACAGACAACTAAACATCCTATGGCCAGCAAATTCGGCCACCACCTTTAAATATCTTAAAACCTACATATGCAAACGTGTCTCAGTATGAGTTTTGACCAATACCCACTCTCCTTCCTTTCTTTTTGTGCTCTCCAACCATTACTATTCTAACTCCAAATTCATAATTTCCAATCTCTACTTCCCTTTATAAACATTTTTTCTCTACCCATTCCATACCAAAACCTCAAATCTCAAACCAACTCAAAATGTACAAAGCTCTTTTCTTTCTCCTTCTTCACTTGTTTATTCTTCTCTTCAATTCTCAACCTTTTCTTGTTTCATCTCTCACTTCAAAACAAGACATTTCAGCTCTTAATGCCTTTAAAGCTTCGATCAAGCCAAGTTCAATCCCACCATGGTCATGTCTTGCTTCTTGGGATTTCACCACTGACCCATGTGCCTTTCCTCGCCGGACCCACTTCACCTGCGGTGTAACTTGCTCATCTGATTCCACCCGAGTCACCCAAATCACTCTTGACCCGGTTGGTTACTCTGGCCAACTCACTCCACTCATTTCCCAATTGACTAACCTTGTTATTCTTGATCTTTCTGATAATAACTTCTTTGGCCCTATTCCTTCTTCCATTTCCTCTCTTTCTAATCTCCAAACATTAACCCTACGTTCTAACTCGTTCTCTGGCTCAGTTCCTGATTCTGTCACCAAACTTAAATCGCTTGAATCTTTAGACCTTTCCCATAACTCTTTATCTGGGTATCTACCAAACGGCATGAATTTAATGTCTGGTTTAAAAAGACTTGATCTCAGTTATAATAAATTAACTGGGTTTTTACCGAAATTACCTCCAAATTTACTAGAATTAGCTATTAAGGGCAATTCTTTATTTGGGTCTTTATCAAAATCGTCCTTTGACGGGTTAACTCAGTTGGCAGTGGTCGAACTCGGTGAGAACTCGTTTAGTGGAACACTAGAATCGTGGTTTCTGCAATTGCCTGCACTTCAACAGGTAGATTTGGCGAATAATAATCTGACACGCGTTGAGGTCTCAAAGGCTCCAAATGGTTACAGTAACCTCGTGGCTGTTGATCTCGGGTTCAACCAAATCGAGGGAAACCCGCCCGTCAATTTCGTTAGTTTTCCACAGCTGTCGTCTTTGTCACTCAGATACAACCGACTACGTGGCGCGATCCCATTGGAGTATAGTAAAAAGAAGAGTTTGAGAAGGCTGTTTTTGGACGGTAATTTTTTGATCGGGAAGCCGCCATCAGGGCTTTTTGCCGGTGAAGGTCCGGTCGCGGGTAGCTTGGGAGATAATTGTCTACAAGGGTGTCCAGGGTCGTCTCAGCTGTGTACCCCTTCGCAAAAGCCTAATTCCATTTGCAAGCAAGCTTACGGTGGAAGAGGAAAACCAATGTTTTAGTGTGTAGGGTTTTTGTTGGTAAATAGTATTATTTTATTTTTTTTAGAACTAGAATAATAAATAAATAATGTGTATGTGAAATATTATAATAATAATATACAGTAGATGTCATTTTTTATAGTTTTTTTTTTAAATATTTAATTTCAAATGTTTATAAGAACAAATACCAATTGTTAAACTGTTTCAGTCCAATTAAAAAAAAAATTCTATTAACTCCAATCAAATTGCATCATTGAAGGAATTTAAATATGGTCTAATGGTAAGTTTAAGCATGACTTTACAATACTCCTATCGGGCAAAAATTGAAATTGGTATAATTGCTTGGAAGTTGAAATCTTCAAATCAATTCCAATCCAACCTCTGGTCGGACCATTTCCAACTTGAACCAGCTGGATAATCCGGCGTATAATTTTACTAGTGTGAAAGTTTGAATGGGGATGGCAATGACATGCGTCTGGGATCCACCATAAATTAAAGTTGAAACTTAGAAGTGGGGAAATGTCAGGGACGGTTGGGTATAGTGTTCCCCAATTTTATGATGCGATAATGGCATCACAGCAGAAAAAGAATCTAATGGTGGGTTTGCTTTTGCCATAGGAATTTGAGTTCATGGAAAAGGAAATCAAATACACTTTAGAAAAGTCGTTAAACACAGTTGTTTCTTTTTCAGTACGGTGTAGCTTTAGATGGGTGCTGCACTGTCGGTGGATGAATTATTTGCTTTCGATTAACGACATTTATGTAAATTTTTTTATTTTTACCAACATCGTTGGACTAAGCAACAATTCATCTCAATGTAGCTTTCTGTTTTTAAATAGTGTTTGGAGGAATTTAGCCGAGCAATCATTGGAATGTAATAAATTAGAGATTGATATGAATAATCAACAGAATGAGATGAGAAACAGGATAGTCTGAATAAAATATGTCGAGCAATAGAATAGTTCAAGAAAAAATGTACTGAGCAACAAAATGGACCGAGAAATCAATATAATATGCTGAGCAATTAATAGAATGAATTAAGCGTTACTCAAACAGTTCAAATAATGGTAACGCTTGGTCAAAACGTTATTAAGAGTTATTTAATCACATAATTAATGTTTAAGATTCTCGCTCGATATTTATTATTATAATTCTTACTATGCATTTATATATTTAGTTATAATAAAAAGAACACTATAAATATTTATATCAGATCCCATTAGAGGACACATTACATCTCATAACAATTGTTGAATATTCATGTTTTACTTATATCAATTGATGTGATGAGCGTGTAACACACATCAGTTTTCATATTCAATCTTCAACAATTATCTCCAAAAAGAAAAAATGGCTTGTAATCCTCTATTTATGATAGACCCACAGATTGCAAAAGATTTAATAAAAACATATAATAACTTTGTGTCCGTCCTAAAATGATTTAGGTGTTCTCAATCTTTCAAACAACACAAATATTTCCTTAGAAATGGAAAACAAGTGGTTCAAAGGGAAGGTGAGGAACAAGTGAACCTCCGTGAGGAAACCGAATCCTCCTAGAAAACAAAAACAACATACAACATGAATACTACAAATGTTCCAAAAGTGAGAACAAAGAAAACTCTCAAACAAAAAAATAGAGAGACAAGCAAAGAAAACTCTCGACCAAAAATCAAAGGGACGAGCAAAGAAAATGTCTGAAGAAGAATCAAAGGGGCAAGCAAACTATAAGTATGGAGAACCGTTTGATTTCAATAATATTGACCGCCAGCTTTCTTTTATAGAATTAATATTCCGAACAAACAATTGTGCTCGACTAGATGAGATTTAAAAAATCCTGCAAGCATAAACCAAATTCTTGAGTAAGAAATGTTGAGAAAAAATAAATGAAGAAGTCACTAATTACAATTGCTCCTCCAAATTATACTATCTTCTAAAGAAATAAAAAGAAATTTATTGTATGATTTTCTTATTGTCCATCATTCTCCATTTAAGAAAAGTCAAAGAGATACGGAGCAAAATAGCGATTGCTCTACAAAACAATACACATAACATAACATTGCGAGCTTAAATAAGCTTAAGATAGAAATGAGTTCGAGAACTCAACTTTGAAAGGCTTTGAGAAAAAGAAATACGAAATTTCATTAAATGAAATATAAAAATAACCCCTTTCTACGAGGGGAACATAAAAAATAGTTGTTGGAGTCATTCTTTTTGTCAACCTAATCTGGACCAAGTTTTGCCCATCCTGATTTGATCATGCTTGAAAATCAAGCTAAAAGTTATTGATAGAATTAACAATGTTCATTTACGCAAGCTCCAAAAACCACATCAATTAAAGATAATGCTTGAATCAATGACTAAAACTAAAAATGTGCATAAACTTTTCAAAAAAAAATAATTGACAATTAGAGCACATGTGGAAGAGTTACAAATGTTCAATCAAAATAAATTCAAAAGAGCCAATTAAAGAAAAAGAGAGAATAAGAATTAGGAGAATAGAAATTGGGAGAACAAAAACAATGGAATGAACAAAAAGTGGGATGAATAAAAAAAATAATAATAAAAAGCATGTTAAAGATTTCAACAGAATATATTTTGGGGGAGAGGGGGGGAAGGGGACTTTTGTTAAGAGAAATTGATAAAATGAGCTAAGCAATCAACAGAATGAGATAAGTAACAAATCGGTATGAACAATCAATAGAATGAGATGAGCAATATAGTGGTCTGAGCAGAAAGTGTTGAGCAACAGAATAGTTTGAGCAGAATATACCGAACAATAGAACGAGTAGTCAATATAATGTGTTGAGCAATTAATAGAATGGACTGAAAGTTACTCAAATTAGTTCAAATGAAATAACGCTCGGTCAAAAAATTATTAAGGGTCTTTTAATCACGTAATTAATGTTCAAGATTCTCGCTCAATATTTATTAACATAATTCTTGCTAAACATTTACATCTTCAATTACAATATAAAGAATACTATAAATATTTGTATCACATCCCATTAGAAGACACATTACATTTCATAATAATTGTCAAATATTTATATTTTACTTTAATAAATTAGTATTAAATTATTTTAACCTTTAATGGATTTTCTATCACAAAAAAAGAAGGCATCTAACATAATTTAATTTTAAATTGAAATCGAACTTGAATTGTGGTTAAGAATTCAAGATTTTGAACCGTAATTGAAAACGAGAGTTTATGATTCAACTGTAGATTTTTATATTTTAAAATTAAAATCGGCATTCTGATTGAAAATATTGAAAAAAAAATCATGTTTGACTTTTAACTTTCAAAATTAATTTTAATTTTTACCATTAAATGCAATAAATGACTGTTTTAAATACTCATTCTGTTTTTAAATATTTATTATATTTGAGAAAGTATTATATTTTTAAATACTTATCATATTTATTGATGTAACAATAATAAATTATTTTTTATTTTTACTTGTTATATATAACCACCAATAATTAACAAAAAATAAATTTATTGTTTGGATAGTAAATTAAGAGTAGTACAATTAATTTACTCAATAATTTACTTAAGGAACATGAAATACCACAATGTGACACAAATTGAATGGTCTTTTTAAAGAATGTGAAATGCCCAAACCAACAGAGAGAATAAAGATAAATGAACTACATGCACCTTGATTCCTTTATACTCTAATTAAAAAGATATGCAGACAATCAATTAGGTGTGATCTGATTAGTTTTCTTATTTGAATAAGAAATGAGAGGTCTCAAGCTTAAGAATTTTTTATCACGTGAATTTTCACCGCTTTGGTAAGTAAAAGAAGAAATTACCCTTAACCTAAAAACCAAATGGTCGATTTTGATTCACACTTTTTATTACCTTTTTAACTTTCGGTTAGTTCAATTGATTCCAAAAGATAAATCAGACTGAACATATTTGGTTCAATCGGTTTAATTCAATTTTATATACTCTACAACAAATTTATTTTGCATTAGTAAATCAAATCGAATTCAACTCATTCGTTTCTCTTTTACATGTTATTAAAACATGTGTATTCGTTAAATGAATTGATTAACACTTTGTAACTATGGATTCTCTGGTAGACGTGAGTGGTTCATCACTGGGCCCAGTGGGCCACGTTGTTTAATTGGTAATTGTGACATTCCAGAATATGATACGAACATGATGGGTCATTGGGTTGAGGAAGTTCGATAGGAAGTTGAACCCAATAGCCAGCTGCCAGCCACAACAAAATAACACAACGCTGGGTGGGACCCTTTTCGCACATGTCAAAATGACTTGAAATCGCTTAGGTTTGATTGCTTACATGTTTCGGTGAATAGTGATACAAGGTTGAAACAAAGAAGAAATCATATTTATGTTTATTGCCTTAATAAAATTATTTATTTCAAATTTTATATGTTTTTGTAATTATAACTTATTTTAAAATTTTAACCAATTATGCTTCAATAAAATTTATGTTTAATTGTAACATGTTTTTTAAAAATAAATAACAACTTTTCATTCTTTTTTAAGGAAATAATATTTTATTCTAATATAAATAAAAATTACTTTTATACTATTATTTAAATTTCTCTTGCATTTTTCTTCTACGCTCCTCTTTAGCAATATACCCACACTCTATCATTTTACTGCAAGGCCTTATTCAACAACAGTTTTTACATAACATAACTTCTGTTTGACAATGTTAATTGTTTAACTATTAATGGTGTAATTAGCTGTTTGGTTGTTAGCCGTTAGTTATTAACTTTTATCTGGTAGCTATTTATATAGCAGTTCAAATTAGAATGTTCGTTAAAAATAGTTATTTAGTTAGCTGTTTAATTTAAAATGATAAAAAAAGATATTAATTATTTAATTAACTAAATTTGAAAGGAAAAAACAATGAGTATGATTGTAAAAAAAAAAAAAATTAATTCAAAGATAAATGCTAAATGTTGGAGTGTTTAACATTCATAAAAAGTTCTTTCAACCTCTAAAAGCTATTATAGAATATATGTTATCAAACGCTATAATTAATAGAGATGAAGTTTTAACTTTGTCAAAATGCTAAAAGTTAGCTCAAAATCTGTTGCTGAAATGACCAAACACTTTAAAGTTTAGCTTTATATTTTTTTGACAATCATATTGATTGTTTTCCTTCTTTCAAATTTAGCTAAGTAAATAACTAACATAATTTTTTTTTAATTTTAAGTTAAATAATCAATTAAATAGTTATTTTTACTTGACACTTTTAATTTAAACTGTCATATAATAGCTAACTAACAACTAATAGTTAGTATAACAAATAAGAGGAAGTAATATTATGAAATAGACCCTAAAGGTTGAGTGGCTTCAAAGCTTCTGCTTAATCAATAGATTACTTGAAACGAACTCATAGAAGTACATTTGATTGGATGATGTCAAACCATTTCAAGAACTTGAACAAAATTTATATGGGCCTAAAGCTCAATATATGGAAAATTGTCCTAAAAGATAATTCAGTCAGTATACTTCTCTTAGCAACTCAATAGGGCTTTCTTCTATGAATACAATGACTCCGGATTCCTTAAATAAAAGTTGTATTTTATTAGTTAATTAAGCATTTCAAAATTTTAAGTTTAAACTTATTTTTTAATAAACATATACAACAATAAGACATTTAAAAATTTTATTTTTTCTTTTTATATATTTGATTTTTAAAATTATAATTTCAAATATTTTATTTAGGATAGAGATAAAAAAATAAAAAAGATTATTTTTTATGTTTGGATAATTCGGTTAGATATATTTTTTAAAAGATAATTTTTCAAATAGAATATACATAATTAAGCCTTTCAAAGTTTTAAATTTTTATTTTTTTAAATTTATTTTAAAATAAAATAAATATAAATGTGTATGGAATGATGATCAATTGAAAATTTTAATTTTAAAAATATATATAATTAGGCGAAAGCTCGTTGCCTTGCACGACTTATTATGTTACAATTTAATAAATATTATTTTATATAAATTTTAAGAATTAATCTTTTGCATTACCAAAATAATAATTTAATTTCATACTTAAAAGTTATCTGACTCTAAATATTAAAATATCATCATATTAAAAAAGTAATTGTTGGAATCACAATAATTAGAATTCTAAAAATATTATATTTTGTTATTTATCGAAAGAACAAAAAGAAGAAAATTAATTTCAATTTCATTTTTTTAATTCGTTGAAGATTTTAAAGGATCAAAATAATCTCTTTCCTTAACTCATCAAATTGATGAAAATAACTGTGATTGAGAAATTTAAACTCGAGACCTCTCACTCTTCACATAAATGAGAAAACTAACTAGACCATTACATGATTAACTTAATTTTCAATTTCATTAATAATTCTATGATAGAGAAATAAGTATTATGTATATGAATGTTTTTTTTTCATTAGAATAAAGAGATAAAAATTTAATTTCAATCAATAAAAAAAGATTTTAGCTTTTAAGTCTCTTATTTTTTGCTTCAACCAATAACATAATTATAAATTATGCTAAATCTTCCATAATACTTTTAAATTCAATAGTAATTCTATCAATTAATAATAAATTATTTTAATTTTTAAAAATCTCAATTATATCCAAATTACTTTATTTGTCACAAATTATTGATACCAAATATTACAATTGCTAAAAGAAAAATCATTATAAACACAAACACATGTGTTGATAGTAAGTTGCATTTCAAAGGATAAATAATTGATGCCTTGCATCAAATTCAAGCCTTCAAATGGAGATCGAAACCGGAATTACTTTCCAAGTTACTAAAAAAAAAAAAAAAAAAAAAAAAAAAAAAAATCAGAAAAGGAAAAAAGAAAGATCAAAGAACTGACATAATCTTATACAAAGAAGAAGAGTTAAATGTTGTTTTACAATTCAAAATCTAAAAATGATAATTACAAAAAGCAAAAGAAACAAATAAAAGGAAGTAAACGTGAATATACGATAGATATGCAGAGACTCAAGTTTGCTTCTTAATAATACTAAGAAAGAGTAATAATTATATAATAACCAACCTTTGCAATATTCAAAAGCAAACTATACAAAAAAATTAGCTATCAAAATAATAAATAAATAGTAAAAAAAACGGACAAATAACAATTTTCTACTATGCATCTAAATATTTAAGTAAAAAAAATTAATATTCAAATGTACTATGAACATTCAAATAATAAACAAACAAAATAAATAATAAATTAACTAAAATTATTAAATATCTCCCTGTGAAATTACAAATATCTCTTCAACTATCCAAGTTTGCTCTTTGAAGAAGAATTTGAGAAAGGTTTGGATCTCGAATAATTTCTAAAATAAACTCCATAAAAAAGATAGGAAGCTGTTTAATTCAAAACAATTTCTTTTTTAAAATAATTTAATACAATAAATGGGATGGAAATAAAATTTTAAAACGGTACAAAACAGTTTTAGTTAAAAAATCAGTCTTGTTCTAAAATTATATTCGGGATAGAATTTAGGACGGAATTATTAAATTTATTTCGAATTATTTTTAGAATGAAAAATTCGGGACGATTTTTCGAAAAGGATCGGGACTCCCCGATCCCACAGACAACCCTAATAGTGCCACTGGAAGCAGAGGGCATGGGATGGAAGCCACGCTCCAGAAATTGCAGGTGAGTGAGTTTTTTTTTTTTTTAAGTAGAGTGAGTATCGACATTTATTTTACTGTGCTTGACACGATTCGGGCCACCTATCAGACCTAAACCCTAAACCCTTTAATATAATATACGATTTTCTTTTTTTATCCTCCTAGTCAAACCCTATCACCGGTTCTCTTCCGTCAACGTCCGCCACTCCGTCATCTTTCGCTCCCCATCGAGATTTTGTGCCGGCGCCAACTAATCGAGGAGCAGAGCAAGGCAACAAGATATAGAAGCGATACAATCGACATTCAAAATCAATAAGCATGGGCAAGTCAAGGTACTATATTGATTTCTATTTTTTCATAATTTCTCACAAATTCTTCTGTATTAAATTGATCATTTGTTTATTTATTTTTGAGTATAGTCGAGACTCTGAGACCAAAGCAGACCGTAAATTCGAGAAGAAGCTTCAGTTTTACACCAGTTTGTTTCCTGCTTCTTAATTTCGTTCTCTTATTTGCTTATTTAATTCTCTTCTTATGATCAAATTAGTAAACCTACGCATATCATTCTTGCTGACTTATTGAATTAGGTCTAAAATTTGGGTAATATTGTGTGTAAACAGTAGGCCAAAGGGTAACAAATAAAAAGACTTTCTCTTCAGTTCTGATGTTTATGGCTGTATGTTAGATAATTGTGTTTTATGGCAATGTGTTTACCCTTAATTGGTTCATTAGGTGGTTGTAGGCTCTTAGCAGCTATGATAAGTTGAGGTAGTATTCGTGCCTTTAGGTCTATCAATTGTAAATTATATTACCCTCAAGGACACGGGTTCTTAAGGGGGTTATGTGGAAAGTAATAGAGGAACTAGTCACGTTAGCATTTGTTACTTGAGCCATAAAGAAGGAGCTATTCTTGTACTCTAATGCAATGTTAATAATTAATAACTTGTTTCTCTCGTTTTGTTTTGTCTGCTATATCCTCTATGTGTTTTTACCTTTTCTTGTTTCTCTCATCTTTGTTCAATTTTCTTTGCGCTCCTGGCTGTCAAACTAGTTGCAGGAATTTCCCCTGCAACATGTTGTTTTTACCTTTAAAGAGTTTCTCGATAGCAATTTTTTTTTTTTTTTTTTTTTTTTTTTTTGTGTCAAATCTTATGCAGAGGTCAGAGACACAGTTGCCAGTTTGAATGCACAAAAGTCCATCACCAAGGTAAGAATTATATTTGTAACCTCTTTCTCTTTATTTTTGTACGAGAGTAGTTTCAGTTTAAATTGGATATGAATCTTGAATCTTGATAATCATGTGGAATTTTTTAGTTGCCTTTGAAGAAATGTCAATGGCACATTGATATTAGATGATGTCAAAACTTTTAGATGAAAAACATAGCTAATTTCTTTGTCCTTACAGTGTGTTTGTGTGTTGAATTCAAAAGAGGCAATCTTGGTAGTTGCAAGTATGTTACCTTTGAGGGTTTTTTTTTTGGCTATCCTGGAATTTATATTGTTGCTTTCTGTGTCTGTCCCTTAATTTTTATTCTTTCGCTGGGCTGAGATAAACTTGGTTTGTTAACCTCACTCATTTTCTTTCAAAAGTGATGGAATAAGCTTATCTTCAATAACATTTTTCCTTTTTTCATTTTTCCTAATTGATATAATGCAACATCCAAAGTATAATTTATTATATACATAATCCTTTAGTGGTTATGTTTTTTTTCATTCATTTAGGCTATTTCTCCACTTTCAGTTTGTAGTCTGACCTCAACTAAGTAAAAGCACATTAGAAAGTTTCTGTCTCTCTCACTCATCCTTTCAAGTATGCTTGTGCATGAAACACACTTGAATATCGGGTGTGTATAGACATAAAAACTGTAAAGAAGGGGAAAAAAAAGGAAAAGGCTGAAATTATTGTTCTCATGTTAATAATTTTGATAGTGTTGCTTTAAATGCATTATTTTTAGTTTGACAGATAGTTTTGCATATTACTACTACATTCAGTTTTACGGTTAGTTTTGCATATTGCTGTTATGTCGAACATGGAATTACTCAATTTCCCTTCTTAGTTCTGTTTTTTTTAAACATTCAAACAGAAAAATTTCTCATTTTCTCATTTTTCATTCTATGCCATGATCTGAAATCCAAATTTTCCTCTCCGTTTCTCGGAGAGTATGTTATGCTATGAATATATAGGATGGTCTTTGACATGGAAAGCAGCACTATTCTTTCTGATTTAAGATCTTATTACAAATTTGAGTTCAAATATTTATGTTGGAATTGTTTTTCATAAGACAGTCAGCGATGCTAACCCAGCATATTTGTGTCTGAATAATAAAATCTTTCATAATGAATGTTACATACATCCATAATTTGATGTATTAGTAAAATCGATATTTTGTTTATTTAATCTGTTTTGCATTTGCACCTTGATGTGGAATGGTAAGTCCTTTTCCCCTTTGTTGTGATTCAATCTTTATAACATAAATATTGTGCAATGAACAAGCTAAGTAAATTTTTCATACTCATGCAGAAAAAGAAACTTAGAAGCCGACAGAAGAAATTGAAAGCTTATGATCTGTCTACGCTCACAGAGTTTCTTCCTGAGCTCAATGCTCCTAAACAACCAACTCCAACTTCTGAGTTTAAACTGAATTGTAAATCTAGACAGAAACTAATGTGAGTGCTTCCAGTCTATGATTTTTATTTTCATTGCAATTTGTTTATTAATTAACTGTATTTGCATTGTGACTAAATGTTCATTCGTATCAGATTGAAGGAAGCAAAACAATTGAGTACTGTTCTTAACCATCCTGCTTTCCAGTCTGATCCATTGGAAGCCATTCATCAACACTTACTGAGCACACAACCTGTTGTAGATGAGAAACCAAAGAAAAAGTTGAACAAAAATGGAGGAAAGAAAATGAAGCGTGAAAAATCTAAATTGTCAAAAGAATCTGAATCTATGGATTTCTAATGTGGGAAGACTCATTTTTTACTAGTTTTAAAAGTTACTACCGTTGCTTGTTTTTGCCACGTTGAAAATTGCAAGTATATTTACTACGTGAAAATGTTGCAGCGTTTTCATGTTCCTGTATTCTTTTCATCGTGGTCTTATCAATTCCTAGCTGAAAGCACCAGGCATCAGGACTCAAATATATTAACAACTGAATTTTTACATGGCGAAATCTTTGTATTTGCATTTGTCCTTACTTGTTTGTCGTTTTGATAAAAAGTGTTTCATATTTTTCTAGCTGATGCATCAATTAGTGTCGCAAAGCCTTGAACACAAGGCTGAGGGGCAACAAAGCTTGAAGGCTGTTGTCGTTCCAGCGACAGAGGAGGAATTTAGTGAGAGACGAGGGGAGTCAATGAAAGAGAAAAAAAAAAAAAAAAAAAACAAAACTTGAGAATTGGGATAAGAGGATATGTAATCATGGGTGAAATGCATAATATTTGTTCATAATATTTTACATGCTGTTGGTATTAAGAAATTATTTATTTTTTATTAAATGAATAATTATTTGATTATATTTTCAACCAAAAAATTATAACAATTACACATTTTTTATGTAGATAATATGAAAACAAAATATGAAAAAAAAAAAAATCTCATAAGATTAATTTCTACGTCATGTTTGAATTGCCAAGGCAACTGGTCAGATAAACAACCACTTATATGCAACAAAAAATTTACAAATTTGAGAAGAAATAGATAATAAAATATGGAGAGAATACCAAAGTGTATTATTATTGATGAGAAGTCACAGTTAAACAAATAAAATCTTAATAGAATCTTTCATAAATTAGAAAGATAGAGTTTGCAGTGATTAAAACTATACACTTATAGCCTATATAAAATATTCATTTATTTTATAACACTATTGAAATTATAAAATATAGATTGAACCAATCTCAATCAAACTAAAAATGGAATAACTATCCCTACTATGGATAATACATTCTCTGCTGGGATAACAAAATTTTTTCAAAAAAGTAAAAACAAAATGCATCAAATAACAAATAACTGCACCAACTGCAAATAAATACATTCTCTACCTAATAAATTCGTTGATGATGTATTTTTCATGATGTAATTTATAGATGATAGGAAATAATGATCTAATCGCTAATTTTAGGTAGATTGCATAATTCAAATAATACTTTGTTACTATACATAATCTAATTTATATAGTGAATTTTAGAAAGTATTAAGAAATCATAGTAAAAAGATAAAAAAAAATAAAAAAATTGTAAATAAAAAGGAAAAATATGAATACCGAGTAGAAAGAGCGGGTTTGAACTTTTTTTTTTTTTTTTAAGATTATTAAATAATTAGACAACCCGCGCTAACACGGCTTGTTTTATTACTTTATTATCGTACATTATATTAAAATTTTTTTATACACATAAGATAAATATTTATAAAGTTTCAAAATTCAAAAGTTTTTAAAGTTCTAAATTTAAAAGTTCAAAGTTTCAAAATTTTTTAAAATCAATAATTCAAAAATTTTAAAGTTTTAATTATTCAAAATTTTAAATTCTAGATATAGATATATATAGATATAAAAATAAAAATATAAAAAAATTATTAAAAATTTATAAAATTTATAAAAAAAAATAAAAAGCAATATTCAAGAATGAGAGTTCTAACGTGAGCTTTTAATTTTTTTTTAGGATTATATATATATAATTAATTAATTAGATATATAAATAGTTCTTTTAAATTTAAAATTCAATTTAAGATATTATTTTGCCACAGATAATTTATAATTATTTAATATTAAAATATCCAATCAAATCATAATAAAATAAAATAAAATTTAAAAGAAAATTCAAGATTTTGTGAAAAAAGATAAATAAGAATGCTGAATGTAGAGAGCTTTCTTAACATAGTTTATACTTCAGATTATATATATATTAGTCGTTATCCCGAATTTCGTGCTATATAGATAAATAATAGAATCATAAAATAAAAAAATAAAAAAAAAGTTCAAATAAGAGATAGATGTATATAATATAGGAACACATAATATTTTCAAATAAATATCATTATTTATAAAATTATTCAATATACTCTTATAATATTTAAATAATATAACTTTTTTAAATTTAAATATTCAGAATAGCATTTTAAATATAAATAATTGAATATTTGAATTCTTTTTAATCATTAAGTGTTATTTTTTATTTAACTTATACAAAAAAATTTAGAAATTTTTGTTTTTGGTATTATGAAAAATTATTACTAATTTAGAAAATTTTAAAAATTAGTATTTCAAAATGGTATTATAAGTGTTAAAAAATAAAGAAAAAATGAATATTTAAATATAGATAATTACTATATTTATATTTAATTTAAAAATACCTCCAATCAAACGTAGAAAAAAAAAGAAAAAATTTTAATATAGATGTATATAATTTGTTTTTCATAAGCCTCCATTAAATGATTAAAATATAAATTTATATTTATATTTACTATTGGAGTTAATTTATATATATATAGATGTAGATTCTTATAAGTGTCACATATGCTTTAAAATATTAGAAGTACTTTTGTTATTTATAGCTCCATACTTAATAGTAATTTGAGGAAGTTATTATTAGAAAAAACGAAGTTGAAGTAAAATTGGCAAAAACAAATTTAAAGAAAGAAATGATTTAATTTTTATAACAGCTCATCAAGTCAGCTCCTTTACATTTTCCACCACCAAACAGAGATTATCAAACCTATGGTTGCCACTGCCAAGGCTTCATGACTGGCAGTTGGTTTAATTAGTTTTATCACAAATAATAATTATGTTGTAATGAATTATTTTTTAGCTAATAAATTATTAATTTAACTAAAATGTAATATCTGCATGACTTTGCTATGCAAAAAAATTGTGAAAGATTAATTATGGATGATCAAAATCATTAAAATTTGCACATCGTTTCTTTTATTATTTATTTACATTATATTTATCCAAGTCAATTGTATATTAGGAATGGCTTTTTTTTAATCACTCAATATTTTTATAAATTAATCTTATTTGTAAATTTTTTGAGATATGGGAGGAGAATTAAATCATTTGTATGACAAATGTTAAAAATTATTAAATACAACGTCTATCCAAAAACTTCAATAAACGAAAGATGTTAACAAGTGAATTATGAAGATCTAACCTATGTGGAAGCAAGAAGGAACAGGTAAAAATCACAAAATTCAATCGGATATCATATACAAATTTGGATTAGACATCAAGTGATAAAAAAAATCTAATTCAGACCTAATTTGATTATATATATATATTAAATATATTTTTTATTTAAAATAATCCACTTAATGTGTTAACGGTATGTGTCTAGACTTGTTTTTGTTTTATAGATTTCTATACTTCAATGACTTCTACATCTGAACAAATCATCTGTGATTAGGAGAATTTGGACAACCATTAGGTGATAAAATATTTCAGAGGAGAGTACTTCTGGATGTACGAATGCTCTACATTTTCCAATATTCGAAAAAAATAATTTCTTACCCAGTGAAAAGATAAGAACTATTAATTATCATTGCTATCAGCTGTTGATTACCAGTTCAATTAGGTTTATTACCATTGTTATAAATTCTTTTAAATTGATTTGATATAAATGAATTAAGAAATTTAATTAAATTTATATAATTTTCATGTTTGATATGTAAAAATATCTATTTAAATCCTTTAGATGCAATTTTGCTCGAGGAAAGATAACTAAACCAATTTCATCAAAATAAATTTAAAGACTTTAAATAATTAAAATTTAAAACTAAAATGTCTACTTTCTATTATCATGACTTCATCGATTCGCATTTATAATGCATTGATTAATTTACAAATTCTATCAACTTTGATAGAATTTTAGTTTAACTATAAAATTAAAAGTATGCAATTCCAAATATATTTGGATTTACATCCATTTTGAAAATATAGAATCACTCAAATAAACAAAGAAGCACTTGCTAATATTTGCTTAAAATACAATTCACTTGGGACATTTTTGGGTTCTGTCAACGATTTGATAAATTTCTTCTTTCTAAGTTGCATGTAAATCAAGAAGTTCTTCGTATATCAATTTGGTGAATTAAATAGAAAGAATAGAAGAATCCCTTATCATGTTGGCTTGTTAGAGATATTGTTGTACAGCCAATTTAGACCCTCATATAGTCCATGTCCAAGCTTGGCAGATGAACCCTGGATATACCTGCAGTAGAAGGACGAGCCTTTTAATATATGATTGTGCAAGAAAATAAAATGAAAGATTGTTGGAATTTTTGTTTTTTTAAATATTTGTATTCAGTTTTAATTATTGCAATTCCAAATTATAGGTTAGAGTCTTGATCTCCAGTCAGATAATGGAATCTTTGAAATATTTCATTGAACTTGACTAATAGACATATGAGAAATGCCTGAACTTAAGTATGATGGATCCACTTTATGAAGTTGAACTGGATTCATTTTTGAGTTCCCGGAACTTGTTGCTCCAGTATAAAAACTCTGCAACCAAGTTTATTTCACAAAATTTTCAAGTCTCCAAATTCCAGATTTAGTTTTGGCTTTGTAGAATACATTAACTTAGAGAAGGTATGATGTTTACCAGCAGCGATGGCGAAGAGCATGTAGCCCAAGTTTATCAGCAACCTCATCAACACGCATAGCATCTGGGAAGTCTTGCTTGTTGGCAAAGACAAGTAGTGCCGCATTCCCCAGTTCATTCTGCAACAATTTTTTTTAGTACATTACAACTTGAAGCAAAGCAAAAGAACTTTAGCAATGGTTGGTTCACTGTAGAATTTGAAATGAGATTCATTTCTTTTGATTGGGTGGAAAATAATTCAAAAGATCTTTTTTTTAATATTTAAACTGAAATGATATTTAGAATTAAGCATGATTCTTGCCATAATCAACAGATTTTATTTAGTTATTCAAAGACAAAATTATTTGGATTTAGACACTGATTTCTATTAATAAGGCAAATAAACACACCCTTCAAGAGCATATTTAATTAGATTTAATGAAATCAAAGTATGTTTGAAATATTTCAAAGAAAATGATTGCTTTAATATCAAAACAAGAACAAATGATGAAATTACTAACATCACCTAAAATCCGATGCAGTTCATTTCGTGCTTCTGCAATTCTTTCCCTGTCTTTACTGTCCACAACAAAGATCAGTCCCTCAACATTCTGAAAGTAATGTCTCCACAAAGGCCTAATCTCTTTTGCATCAAATTGAAAAAGGAGCACTTAGTTGCATAAAACAATAAACGCTTACATCTTTCACATATTCTCTTAAGATATCAGATCAATTTTCCCAGCAAATATAAAGTAAAAATGCAGGAAGAAGTTAACCGAAATTTTAGTACCTTCTGTTGTCCTCCTACATCCCATACACTAAAGCTGATGTTTTTGTATTCAACTGTTTCCACGTTGAAACCTGTTCCATAATTAAACAAACTTCAGCATATATCAAGAATTGAAAAGAGATCAATCTTTCTGTCATATAAGGAATTGGCTGCGCATAGAAGATAGCAAAACTAGTATCGGTTGTGTCAGATGCTTCAGTGACAGAAACCTGATAAGAAACGCATTTCATGTGCTACTCTTTTCAAGAATAGACATGTCGTTTGTACTCAAGCTGTGTTCCATGTGGCCATTTCCATATCTATGCCTCAGAAATAGAGCATACAAACAAAATGGAACTGGGCAAGATTTAATTAGACCACTTCATATTTTTTATAGAACTGAACAAAAAACAAAGAATTGGTGCAATGATTATTAAGGGAATGAACAAAATAGTAAATAAACTTGATGCATCTAGATACCTATTGTGGGTATGGTTGTAACAATTTCTCCCAGCTTTAGCTTGTACAAAATGGTTGTCTTTCCAGATGAATCAAGCCCCAGCATCAAAATCCTAACCTTACTCTTTGTAAGAAACCTTTTCACAAGCCGGGATATGATCTTGCCCATACCACAATTAGATAAATTCCAAGAAACAAATCACTAATCAGGAAAGAAAAGGCAAAGATGGAAAGATAAAGGTCTCTGCATAGAAGAAAAACACTAAATTGATACAAACTGCATTTTAAAACAGAGAAGAGTATGGCACAGGACATCTCTTATGCTTTAAGTAAATAACAGGTATGCACTTTCACTGGAAAAGTCTAGGAGAATAATGAGTTCAGGATAAGGAAGGAATTTTCTCTTATTTCCATTAATGGTTACTGTCATTTCAAAAGAAACATCAATATCACGAGAGCAGAAATATTCCAAGTTCTATTTACTTGTTGCCTGAAAGCTGAATAAATCTAATTCAGCTTCACCTCGCAATTAGTCAAACAAAAATAAATAAATGAATCACTATGAATATTTTTTTTTTTCACATTATAGCGGTTCACTATAAATTATTGTCTTCATTGTAGGCTGTCGGATATATCTTTGTCCAGAATTTTCATCGACACAATTGATTCTCAGAGCTAATCAAATGTCAGTTTCAAAAACATAATTTCAACATGTACCATAAGGAAGTCCAGTATAACAAATATGGAAGTATCTATTAAACCAATACATTACGTTAAGAATATAGTGGAAACAGCCCCACAGAGCAAAAGTGTTCGTAAGAATTATGTTTTTCCATCACTTATACATTCTCAAGTATCGCTCTATTCTTGGCTGGCACAAATTACAATTAGAAAGGAACAAAAATGTAAACTTAAATGATCTTTTCGAATATCAAACTTTACAAACATTGAACCGCGACCTTTGGTCAATCTTTGGAGGCTGACTGGAAGATGAAAATAGCTGTCAAAACACCAACCAATCCTGTTACTGCCAAGGCCACTGTAGGTAAAGGAGTTGTAAGCCCAAAATTCTGCAAAGGCAAATGAAGATACACTTAATAAGATAATTACTCATAGTTGAGTCAAGATTTTTCGTACAAATGTATAATTTATGTCTTTTGCATGTGTATGGAAAGCAAGAAACAGATTGAGGGCATCTCCAGAACAGGATCATCCATCTATTTTACATTTTTCATAGGTGAGACAGTAAGGAAGAGCTAGTAAGTTGACTTTTTTCTTCAACAAAAAGAATAAGTGATAAAGAAAGGATCAAGGGGATAAAGAAAGAAGCAAGGGGATGATGAATGCCACTCTCCACAAACCGAAACTCATTGGGCCAGTTGAATCGTTCCTTTTCTCCACCACTGAACAATTTTTCATACACCATTAAGGCTAGGCAATTTTAGTTGTAGAAATTCTACTTGGTTATCATGTCAAAAGTCTCAATGAAATTCTATCAAAATGTGGCAACAAAAGTCTTATTCAAATATAATCGAAGTACAATGCTTTTGGTTCATATAAATCAAAGTTACATTACCATATTGACAAGTTCAATAACCATGAGAAAAATTAACCCCTTTGAGGGGGAAAAGGAAAGGTTTGGCAAAAGGGGGAAATTCTAAAAATGAAAACTGCTTTCTATTATGATGTTAGAGGGGCGACCTAGTGCACGAAGCATCCACATTTGTGGGCTTTCGGGACGCTTGATATATACAGCCTTTCCCTTATCTTTTTAGATAGGCTTTTTCCGTGGCTTGAATCCATGATCTTTAGATCATAAGTGAGTAAATTTTACCGTTTCACAGCAGTTTATGATGTTATATCTAGCCAAAATAAACTGCAGTGAAAAATGAAGTTTCATAGCACAGCTATGAAAAGAAAATCTTAATCTACAAACAAGAACAGTATATTCCTAGCTCTGCGCTGAAAGTCCAAAGATTGACTCGCTTCAAAACTGGGGATTAAATATGAAGAACAATTATACATTCTAACTGCAGCATCAAGCACAATTCATATTGATGAATAGTTAACCAGAGCCTCAACTTTTTTCATTAAAAAAAATTGGAATTGTTTTAATTGCTAGATTTAAGTTACATTAGCATTTGATGCTAGGAGAGGAAACTCAAAATATTTGGTTTCAAATTTTAATATGGTAACCAAGAAGTAGCATACCTAATCTTACCATCAGGTAAAACATCAGAATTTAGTATAGTAGTACACCATGTGCTAAAAGCTTTACAGTCTTTTTGTACTCACTACTTGGTATATTTAAGTAATAACATAAATTTACTTACACGTTCAGAAAAGATTCATAGATTGAATGACAGTTGTTTATAAGCTCAGACATTGAAACTCATAACTAAAACAAGACAGCTCTTGAACATACCTCCAGAAGGCCCTTGCCAGTGGATATTTCAACAGTGATAGCCACCGCAAAGCCAACCATTGCGAGCCGACCTAACCACACATCCAAACTGCTGCCTTTCTGGGTATTTTGCTCACATCTTATAGAAACTGATGATGTTCTACCCACATGCTTTTTCTGAAGAGCAGTTCTTGATATCACTAGATATGAAAGCTGGTGTTAGCTCTTATTGTATTATCCATACTCCCTCTATCCCAAAATAATAGTCCCCATTATTAATTTGAGATTTCCTAAATTGATTGTCCACTTAACTATTTTAGTAAAACATCAACAAGTCAAAAGGTTATTTTGTCAACAATAACCTTCAGATAACTGACATTGATTTCTATTCCACTATAAAAGACATAATTGGTAAACTAACAAAACCTACTTCATTTAACAAACTTTTCTCAATCACTATCCCAAAGTCAACCTAGACTAGATGAAAGGAGTAATTATTAAATCAGGAAAGAACAATTTTGCCAATATAGAAGAATATATGAAACTCACTGTTGTAGTTCAGAAGTACAACTAAAATGTAGTTCATAAATATCTTCTTCTTGGCCATCAAATACAGGAAACTAGGATGAAAATCAACTTAAACTCAGACCTCCTCAACTTAAATTTGAGCTTTCAACTTAGATTGAACAATATGATTTGAACTTATGAATGTTGAATTATTATTTGATTTTAAGTTTGATAATTATTAGTTAAATGTTTGTATTTATATATATATTTTTGTTATATTGCACTTAAAATACACACACACACACACACACACACACACATATACACTTATATAAAAATATTAAAAATTCAAAAAGTAAAAAAATAGAAAACCAGGTTGAACAGGTCCAACCCAATACAACCTTGACCCGGTCATAGCGCCGGTCCAGTTTTGACAACATTGCTTATAAGTAAGCAAATTTTGAAATCCACCTGCACAAGATCAATGTAGAATTCACTTCCCAAAACACATCCTCAAGCCGGTTAGCACTTGCTACCACATGCACCGGTTGACATATCTCAATCAGCTTCCATCCAGTGAAGGCTTGAACATGGGTCCTAATATTTAACCAGCCAGTTGATGTTGGGTCAACTTAAGGCCAGCTCGCTGGCTCTTGAGGGGCATATGTTCCGAGATGAACCCCACATAAAGAATACTAAAATAAGTGAAGGACTTGTAATTGAAATGATTGATAAGCCTAGCACAAGCCAATTGGTTTTGTTTAAGGATTCCAACACTTGATCATTTAAAATTTCTGTGTGTGGGCCCATGGACTATAACAGACCAGACCACCTGAACTTATCTTTGGTCTCAAGAAATGTCATTGGCCCAAAATCCAACAAGAAACAATGTATGTACAATACCTTACACACTAAACAGATAAATCTGAGAGCAATGATTTGAAATTTTTTATGAAATGTATTGATACTCTTGGATCCAATGATTTGAAATATGAAATTCGTATTTGATTTTGGCTTAGATTTTGCACATGAACTTCTTTTCAAATGACACCATTCCATAGGATATTTGAAATTTACACTCAGATAAATATGTTTGCACATTCATAAAGCTAATCAGCTAATACAAAATCATGATTCTAATCAATCAAAGGAAATCTATGCATCACCAAATTCAAATCTCACATTAAATTCCTCAATTGAAACACAATATTAATGAAGAGTATGTGAAAAAAGAAAAGACAGCGCTTCACACAATAATTAATTATAGGAGATGCAAAGAACAGATGATTGTGAAGTATCTTACAGAGAAGAGAGCCAGTTACGAAGGGTGTTCCACTTTTGGTAAAACTCGAAATGGGTAATTGAGAAATTGCAGGAATTCTTCTTGCTGAACTAAAAGAACAAAAATCTGCAACATGATTTTGACCAAAAAGCTTAAAATTAACACCATAGAATCATGAAACCAACAAGAAAGGGAGAGAAAGAGCACCGTGGACGGAGGAGATGGAGAGCGAAGCAGACACTTGAGCCAGTGCCATGCTTTTCGTTAGCGTAAATTTGAAGAGCAGAGAGATTTGTGTGGCACCACTCAGATTTATTTTATTTGGATTATCTCTTTTCTAGAACTGGTTTTGTTTTGGTACAGGTAAATTGATACGTGGACCGCATCCGTATCACATCCAAGGAGGGATTTTTCGTTTTTCGCATGTGTTTGGATTGAAGAGGAAAGAAATAACGAGAGAAAAGAAATTTTTGAAAAAAGCTATATATTTTTTTTATTTTGATATATAAAAATAAATTAAATCATTTGATTGAGAAATTCAAAATATTTCAGAATAATAATAATACGATCGATGTGAAAACTTTCACTTTCTTTCTATTTTAGTATTTAACAGAAAATGGTAATGACTGAATTCTTAATTTATAAAAATTTGCAATTAATTATCTCAAGATAATATGGCAAACCAAAAAAATAATTGTGTTGGACCTATTTTTAATAATGTGGCAGCTGACTTGGCATCAAAGTGCTAAGTTTTTAGTTGCCACGTCACGTGTAGCTGACATGGAATTAACCTGTAATTTCCTATATAGCCCCATTAATTGCACTCCACCTACTCATTTTCCTTCTAGCTAATGCTAGGTCTAACCCAAAGAACAAAAACAAAATTCTTTCTAAATGAGAATTTAGAAATCAAGACAAGCGCCTCTTTCTAAATTAATAA
Organism: Jatropha podagrica; assembly: GCA_947857235.1. NCBI lineage: Eukaryota > Viridiplantae > Streptophyta > Magnoliopsida > Malpighiales > Euphorbiaceae > Jatropha > Jatropha podagrica. Next base: position 71,714 of record CANUEP010102347.1, read on the forward strand.
ATCACCAAATCACACAAATCCTAACGTTATACTTTCTCTTCTCTTTTACCTCATCCCTTCATCTCATCTCTCAAACCCTCAAACCAAATCCAACACATCTAAATTCTTTCTAATTTCTGATACATGATAATATTATTTACTATTTACCTTTTGGGAACAAAATTGCACTATTTAGGATTAAAAGTGAAGGCAAAATAGCTTTTAGTCTTAGAACAAGAGTTTTGGTAATCAGTTCACATGAAACATTGTATACACTATTTGACCGAAGCTGAGAAAAAGATTCATGGCGCTGAATCTTAGGAATAAGAACCAGCAAAGTGTCATAAACCTCCGACGGAATAGTATTACACTCTAAAATTCTCAAGATACCTCTAAAATTCTCAAGATAAACTTACTTACAGACAATCTAATCAGCAGCCAGATACGCTGATAAAATGTTATTGGATATCCATCATCTCCAAGTGCTTTAAAGGGGGCCATAGATTGCAAAGCTTTAAAAATTTCATCCTGTAAAAATGGCATATCAAGAACTACCCAATGGTTAGCCAAAATGGACCTAAACATACCCTATTGCAAAAGAGCCCATCTAAAGTCATATCTATTGAGTAGAGGGAAAGAAAAAAATTTCGGGCCATAATTTTCAAGAGCTGTGAATCAGTAATCCAAGTCTCATCACCTGCCTTAAGTTGTTGGAGAGAGGAGCAACTTCTACAAATAACCGCAGAGAAGTGGTAAAATTTTGTGTTCCGCTCCCCTGAAACCATCCACTCCTGACGAGAGCGCAGGAACTGGTAAATTTCTTCTTGCTCAAAAACTTCTTCTAGTTGTCGCTTTAATTTCCTTTATAACCGAATCAAGTGATCACCATAGTTGGAAGCTAAACAACATTGGAACCCTTTAATGCGACTTAGGATTCTCCTCTACCTGTTAAAAATATTGTCAAACACCATACTATTCCACACCTTCAACTCTGTTATCAATTTGTTCAAGAGAGAAGGAACAACATTGGTACCTACCCATTATTGACTAATGACTTGTTGAAATTGGGCATGAGACAACCACTACATCTGAAACCAAAAATTACCAGTAGAATAAATAGCTTACCAATTAATTCTAACAAGGATTAGAACATGGTCAAAGCAGATTTTCAGCGGAATGACAATAGCACCGAGGTATAAAAGATGCCAACCAAGAGACCATAAAGATTGATCTAGTCTAACTATCTTAAAGTTGCAAGTAGTAATTCCTCGACCCCATGCATAAGGAATGCTTTCGTAACCCATATTAGTGAGAGTGGATAATGAAATCTAACTGTTGAAATCACGAGACCCTGTTGTGTTGAAAGTGGTATATCCAACTTGTTCCTTTAGTCCCGTAATGGCATTAAAATCTGCTAAAACAAGTCAATTCTACTGACCACCAGTTGAGTTATAACCAAATCCTGCCACAACCACCGTAATGATACCTTAGGGCTAGCATAAACAAAAATAATGTTTCAGCTAACACCCAATTGCATAACAATATTGCAAATAATATATTGAGGATGCATCTAAAGTAAATGAACATCAAAACCCGTCCCTGACCACAAAACCCATATGCCACCACTAAACCCATACACCTCAACCCTTATCCATTTGTCATGCCCAAGAGAAGCACATAAATTATTAGCTTATTGTCCACTGGTTTTAGTCTCCAGCAAGCAAAAAATGTTTGGCTTGTACATTTTCTTGTATTCAAGGAAATTCCTTTTAAAATAGGAGGATACCTCTCCTTGACAATTCCAACTCATAACAATCATTAAAAAAAAAGAAATAATGATGGAACAAGAATCTAAAGTCATAAAAGGTGACAACTCAGTTAAAAGCTCCCCTCAGAGCAGGGGGATTGGCAATAGCTTTTGTCAATTAACTCCTCAAGTATTTTAGGTTGGTTCGACGGAACATTGAAAAGAGTCTTAACCATAATCAAATCATCTTCATCATCATCATCTCTAGGAACAATCACATTATCTAGAATATTCGGCGCTAGAGGATGTGGTATGACAGAATTATTATAATGATTTAAGGAAGGATCCTTTGAGTTTATAATAGTAGTAAGGCTAATGGTCTACGCTTTGCTAGAAATCATTATCTTTGTCCCCTCTCTATGATCCTTTCCTCCTAATAGTACCACGTGTTCATCTTCTATTGTTGCCCTATGAGACACACCTGACTTACCCTTAACCCCTCCTTAATGTGCAAGAAACACATTATTTCAAGAAGTTGATAACTTCACCTGAGCCCCGCCAGTATTCGGAGCTAGAATTATCGCACGAGGGATAGCGAAAATCTTGTTGGAAGGCTCAACATTTTTTTCCTTTGAAGGCTGTTTGCATGGGATGGTGCATGTGGAGAGGAGGACAAATTTGCATGAACTATCAACATCATCCTCCTTGTTATCTAGCACATCAAAATGATTCAAAATTCTAATTAAATCCACCTCATGATTCACATCCCTATTGTCTCTACCAACATCACTCCTGTGTGTCCTTTTTTTTTTTTTTAATTTCCTCACAAGCATCCATTTACTATAGTCTTCAACAACAGTTGAAATTATAGGTTAGTTCTCAGGAATACCTACCCTAGTATCCTTAGTCAAATGGGGCTCCTTCACAACCGTTGGATCATCTACATGCTGAGTTAAGTATGCTCTTGCGGGACTAGGGCACTTTTCCACAATGTGGCCATAACGACCAAAAGTAAAGCAAACCATATGCAGACCTTCATATTCAACTCAATGGATTCTTCGTCTCAATTGGAAATTGGAAACCAAGAGCTTAATCAAATTAATTTCAAAGCAAATCAAGGCATAATGACCCATACTTACTAAACTTGTGCTAGTATCAAAATTTGCATACCACTGTCGTACAAATAAATAATGATCCAAGATCATCCATGGTCAATCATATAGAGCATGGTCATAGTCAGTTTTGTTAAATTTTACTAAGAAAAATCCATTATCCAAAGCAATAATATCAATAGGTGATACAGACTTAAATAGTCCCTTGATTCTTCTCATCAAGTAAGAATACTCTATTGATCTACCCAATAGTTTGATTATGAAGGTAAATTGCTAAGGACGACATAGTCTATGCTTTTCCTCTTTAGATAAGTGTATCTTAGGGCATAAGGAATCCTCATCCTCTTCAACATCAGATTCATCCGACATCTCATTGTCATTATTCCATCCCTTGTCTTCCATTTTATGGTCAGTAGTAGGGCCATGTATTAATTTGTCCCTAAAAGAAGTTCCTCCTTCCATTCAATCACCATTATTAAACCCATCATTGATCTCCTTTCACTTTTTGCATGTGCTACGCTTAACTTGGTCATCTTCTTCCATGGAGAGTCCATGGTCACTAGGGTTTACGTCAGCTGAGAACGAGAGAGTCATTCTCTTTTAAAGTAGTATTATAAATTAAAGTTTACAATGGTCAATAGATACAATTTTATAAGGTAAACTTTATCTATAAGGTTCAACATTAGAGTTATCACTATTAGAAAATGTTTATCAATATTATCTTTACTCATTTGAGTAATACTAAAGTGGAAATTAAAAAGACCTTCAAAATAACATCTCTCAAAAATATAAAAGAGTAAAACAATTAACTCTTCTCTATGGGACCTTTAATCAGTTAAAACCACTAAATTGGTTAGTTCCTTAATGGGATTGTTTTTCCTTTGATTTAAAGAGTGCCACCAATCGATGGCATCTTTTTTATTTAATGAAACTCACTTAAGTATTGTTTAGTCTTGAGGTCGCCTCTGGAGCTTGGGACTTGAAGCTTAACTCAATAAAAACTCCCACGAATTCATTTGATAAGCTTATTGAACTGAATTTATCTAATATATCGAACTCATTTAATAATCAAATAGAGCTCGAGCTAAACTCATTATCTCGTGGACAAGTTTATCTTGCTAAACTCACGAGTTAGATTTATGGCGTTGAATAGAGTTCACAAGCTAGATTATTAAGTTAAAATTAATTAAAATAATGAAATTTTGATTTAATAGATTTCGAGCTCAAACTCAATTTTTTTACAGTTATTGAGCTTATCAAAATTGATTTAACTAGCTCATTTACAGCTAACTTGTAATAGTTAATGCCTGCAAGATTGGCAGAGGGAGCTGCAGTATGTTGGAGGGAGTTCGGCGGCAGTTGGTCCCGACCGAATATGCTTTTGTGTTCTTTGTTACAAATGGCTTTGAAGATGTGGTTTTTATATAATGTGTTGAATGTTGATATTCTTGTTAATGATATTCCTTGAAATATTATTTTGCTATTACTTGTTGGAATTTGTGGAGGTGAAGAAATGCTATTGTTTTTAATAGTGATGGAAGTTGTCTTGCATTATAAACAGAGTATTTTCGCCTTTGCTCATCAGGTGCATGTGCAGGAGACTGTTTCTCCTAGTAGTGGTCTTAGACAGGAGGTTTGGGTGGGATGGTCCCTCCCTGGGTTTGGGTATGTCAAGATTAACATGGACGGTTCTTACCTTGCGCGGTCGGGTTTGGCCTCGATGGGGGGGTTTGATTAGGGACCTCAGGGGCTCTTGGTTTGGTGGTTTTGCGGCTAACATTGATGCTTGCTCTGTTGTCACGACAGAATTGTGGGGTTTGTATTATGGTTTGGAGCTAGCTTGGTCTGAGGGGTTCAGATCTGTGATATAAAGTGGACAATCAGGTGATATTTAAGTTGTTACAAATGCTTCTACGTGCCTTTGGCCCTTTCGGGAATGGTAGCACGTATTCAAAGTTTGTTACAAAATGAATGGCGTGTGTCTATCTCTCGTGTTTATGTAATAGATGTGCTGACTGGTTGCCAAGATTTGGGTCCCATCTTGTATGATCTTTGTGGGATAACTTACCCACGTTTTATTATGGCTTAATCATATGCTCTTTTCCCCTGAAAAAAAACAAAAACTTGTAATAGTTAATTTTAGTTCTTATATTTCAGCCCTTGTAATATTAAAATATTACATTTTTTAATATTTTAACATGTTTTATTTTTATGGTAATATCCTTGTTATGTAATACTTCGTTATTCTTTTAAGTTTGGTAGTTTGATTTTTTTTTTTTTTCCTTTTTAGATGACATTTTTAAAAAAATGAAAGTTACTATTTTAATTTTATTTTTATCTAGATATGTGTGTTAAACTTTATTTTAATTAATGTGATTTAATTTCTTTTTTAATTTTCATGAAAATTTGAAAAATTGTCACGGGAGGGAAATAGGGAAACAAGAGGTAAAAAATGAAGTGTTATTGACATCATCTTCCGGATTGAGTCGGAATCAAATTGGGGAAAAAAAAAAAAAGTGTGTTTATTAACGGACCCTACATCCCGGCAATGGCCATTTCTACTCTATCTACCAAAGAACTGCTCAATATCCTCCATGCAACTCGCAACCCAACAAAACCATTCACTACCTCTACACTGACCAAAACAACCGTCTTCACAATCTCCAATTTCCTTCTTTAAAACCCCCGGTGCAATGGCATCCCTTTCCATTGGAACACACCACGTGTACCAATTCAATAAACACTCTGTCCACTTTCCAACTCCCGTTTATCCATCCTCACTTCCTTCTCCCTCTTCTTTAGGCTCATCTCTACATAGATTCAGAGGTTCAAGATTGCTCGGCAGTAATCTGCTTGCTAGAGCTGAAGATAAAGCAAGAGATTCTACTTCTTCTAATTCATTTAAAGGACAAGCTCAACAGCCGAATAGTGAAAAACAGCTTCAGGTTCCTTTTTATCGTTTGTTGTCACTAAAGATTCAATTTTGAAGATTACCCATTTGCTTGTTTGCTAGTTATGCGAATTGATTTGCATAAATAAAATGTTTGAAAATTAAACATTTGGCTAGAGGTATTGTTATTGAAAATTAGGCTTTTGGAGTACATATCTGAATTGACTAAATGGATAGGGGACTTATTTCTCTTATATATTTATAGAGTTAGATGTCTCCCTTATGCAGAAATGCCTGTTCATTGTTAGAATTAAAGTGAGAAGTTGTTTCCAAATTGTTTAGGGGGTTTACATTGTGAAATATGTCATATGTTGAAGTTTTAGCCTGCTGCACAGGTTTAATTTAATGATATATGAGACTCACATACTTGTTATTACTATGGATACAGCTAGTATCCATTGTGTATCTTTCTTAGCCTTTGCTGTTGATTACAGTTGCAATTCATATTAACTCTTAGCATATTATCAGGAGCTGTCACCTGAAGCTGGGTCATGCGATCCTCTATGCTCAGTCGATGAAACAAGTTCTCTAGATTTGGAAGCCGCATACCAGCCAAAAACAGATTTGCTAAAAGCTTTTGCAGTTTTTGCAGCTGCTGCAACAGGGGCTGTAGCAATTAACCACTCATGGGTTGCAGCCAATCAGGTTTATATTTCTTTCGTGTAGAACAATTATGCAATTTGATACCTTATCAAATGCTTAAGTTCCCAGCCATTATGAAAAGACAATTGGTGGTTGATTCAATAAAATTTCTGGGACAGGATCTTGCTATGGCAATACTTTTTGTAATAGGATATGCAGGCATAATCTTTGAAGAGTCTCTAGCTTTCAATAAAAGTGGAGTAGGATTATTGATGGCTGTGAGCTTATGGGTAGTACGAAGCATTGGGGTAAGATTCATATTCAGTCCTTATTGATTAACAACGCTATCTAATTTGGCTTCAAAAAAATAGTTCAATTTTAACTATTGCCACTTGCATAGTTGACATGTATTGTGCGTTCGCATGGACATATTATTTGGTTTGAATTGAGATATCACTTCCTATTTTCCTTAAATTTCCTTGTTTGGCTGACTGATGTAACACATATTCACAAATGCCATATTGCTCTGTTTCTTTTATTAGCATTTTGTAGATGTGCAATAGTATCATATAATCCTGACCCTTTCTTCAAGAATCCAACGTAATCTTCGCTATAACTATTGTGATTAAAGTGTCCTTTATATCTCATGAGAGAACTAAAAGTCCCGGCCCTTATCTTAAAAATCATATAACATTTAACACTATGCAGATTGGCTTGCTCCTTCTCTATGTGTACCATATTTGCATCTGACTGATTTTTGTCTGAATAATCTGTTGGTAAGGATAGTTATTATGATTATAGCTTTTATTGGTTCTCGCCATTATTGAGTATAGTAGCAAGCAACAATTCTTCATTTTTTTTTTGTTAAAGCTTTGATGGTGTTAGCGACCAACTTATCTTAAAAATCATATAACATTTAACACAATGCAGATTGGCTTGCTCCTTTTCTGTGTGTACAATATTTGCAACTGACTGATTTTTGTCTGAATAATCTGTTGCTAAGGATAGTTATTATGATTATAGCTTCTTTTGGTTCTTACCATAATTGAGTATAGTAGCAAGCAACAATTCTTTATTTGTTTTTTTTTTTTTAAAGCTTTGATGGTGTCAATGACCAACTGCACCATTGTGAATTTTGTCTATTCACTTTCCTGGGCAGGCACCTTCAACTGATATAGCTGTTTCGGAGTTAACACATGCTTCTGCAGAAGTCAGTGAAATTGTATTCTTCTTGCTTGGTGCAATGACCATTGTTGAGATTGTTGATGCTCATCAAGGATTTAAACTGGTCACTGACAATATAACCACTCGAAAGCCACGGGTTCTGCTTTGGGTGGTTAGTGCTCTATTCTGCTGTCATAGCTATATTAAGTCCTTTCTTTTAGATGTTTGGTGTATTAAACTTATAATAGAAGATTAAATCAGTGTGGTGCCTTGTATTGTTGCTCGTGATCTGATGTTTTGACCATTAGTGCCAATTATGGAAAGTTCTAACAAAGAATAGAGACTGAATTACTGTACATGAATACCAAATGATTCAGTTGACTGTAACATAGGATCCTAATTCCTGATTAAAATGAAGCATTGTCTAACGGCTGATAGTGTTTCTTTTGAGAGATGACTTTTAATTCGGTTATTCATGTTCTTTTAGAAGATTTCATGTAAGAATTTATGTGCTGGATCCAATTCTATCTTGTTTGGGCCATTTAATGTGCCAAGGGCAGTGTTTCTATCTCCTTGATAATTAAAATGTTAAATATCATGGCAGCACCATGGCCCCTCCTATATAATACTCCATCTATTCCATTTTGTTTATATGATTTGACAAAATACACATATTAAGAATTTAGTCAACAAAAATTATTTTGCTCTTTTTTACTCCTAACTAATTAAAATATTAATAAAAGTCATTCATTTAATGAATAACCATAAAGGTTATTATGGAAAAAGTAATTGTTAAAATGTATAAATTTAAGAGGAATAACAAGCAAACAAAATGAGGTGGAGGGAGTAGTAATTTTTTGTTCTGTTCACAAAACCATACAGATAGTTGCTTCACAATTCTTGCTCAATCAAAATGCGTCTGTGTCATTCAAGTTTCTGTTTTTGATTATGCTTTCTTCAGCAGAAAGTTTGCCAATAAATGGTGTTTAAGATCAGTGTATCTGATTCTAAATCTTTTTGCTGTTTAAGATCAGTGTATCTTAGTTATAGTTCTTGCGTTATTTTTTCTTGCCAATAAATTGTGTTTGACCAGTAGTTGTGGGATAATGCAGGTTGGCTTTGTGACATTTTTCCTTAGTGCAGTCCTTGACAACTTGACATCTACCATTGTCATGGTTTCTTTATTGAGGAAACTAGTACCTCCATCAGAATACCGCAAGTATGCACTATAGAATTGTATAAATTTATTCGTGAGACACTTTCTTGAACATTAGATGATATTTGTCACTCATTTTATCTTAAATTTTCTGTGAAAATATTGCGTAGGATGCTTAAATGAGATAAATACTAGCTGTAACATATCATGTCTTTTGTGGGGCTGTGAACCTGTAAAATTTCTTTAGATAGTTCTGGTTAATTAATCTTTCCTCCAATTTTATTGTCTTTACCCCATGTATTCTCTTAGGTTTTTTCTTTACCTGAACGACTTCAATTAAACACATGTAAGTTTGGTTTGTGTCAGGCTATTATAAAAAGAAAATGTAGGATTTACCTTTAGGTTTGGCCAATAATTCTTAAAATATATTTTCCTCATGGATTTCATAAATCCATGTTTTATTTCCATAGCAATTAATAGTCTAACTGGAAAATATATAATTGGTGAACTCTTAGATAATGGTTTTTGGAAGTGAACTGAATTTTTTATGGTCTGCAGAGTTAGTTGAGACAAGTAAATATATCATATAATCTATATCCATTGATGTGCCGTTTTTATAAGTTAGTTTTGATCTTTTCCATTGCAATTGCACCTGTGAAAAGAATTCTCTCTACTATGATCATGAAGCATCATTTATGTAATCATATGGTAGAAATGAAAATAAGGAGGCATTGAAAGCTTGAAAACTGCCTTGTTTATCAAATTGATAAAAGTAGTTTCAGCACCTCATAAGAAGAGACTCCTTGAGTGCTCCTAGCTAAGGGCATTGCAAAATCTTTGTTCATAAACTCTTGAAAGTATAAGATTCTAGTGAGATTCTGTTACATTTTACAAGCTTTCAGTCATTTTCAAATTAAAAGGAAAAGCAAGCCCCTTTTCCCTTCAAGAAAAAAAATTTACTGCAAAATAAATTCATTTAAACCAATGGATTTCTTTTCACAGGCTTTTAGGAGCTATTGTGGTGATTGCAGCAAACGCAGGTGGTGCATGGACTCCTATAGGTGATGTAACAACTACTATGCTATGGATACATGGTCAAATATCCACACTGCCAACAATGAAGGTCCATTCATCATTCTAAGGAAGACATCTATTTGTGCTTTATTCATTAACATCAAGTTTATGTCCTGTGCATAAACTACATCTCTGGTTGCTTTGGCACCATTTGATCAAACATTTTACTTTTTGCTTTTTGCTCTTCATCAAGCACATTCTGACAAGCTTATCTTTATCTATAACGAAAATGCAATACTAAGAAGCATACGTGCCATATTTTATTTTATTTTTTAGAAAAGCAAAAGGCAATCTAAAACAAAAAATTACTTTTTAGCTTGATAGAAATTAATGTGTGTGTGTGTGTGTGCGTGCGTGCGCGCGTGTATATATATATATATATATATTAAATTGCTTTTTGTTGTCGACCAAACTTTGCCTCGTTTTTAAAATAGCAATAAGAAGAAGAAGAAGAAGAAACATTATTAGGCTAATGAAATGGTGCCGTTTTTCTATATTGGAGTTAGAATGAATAAAGATGAGATTTAAATGTATCACTCCACAAATGGACATTAAATTTACACAAAAAATAGACTTAAAATTTTCAATGAAAATAACTGGTTAAGGATTGCTATTTTTTATTGCCTGCTCATTTCAGGACGCCTTGCACTAAAACATATTGCGGTTTCTGGTATAGATTATTATTGTAGATGTTTAGTCCATTGAACTGCATAACGTATAAACATCCACTAAAAATGCATTTGATTACATTATATTACATTTCATTTCGTTAAATGCCTCATTTTACCAGATGAGAAAGTTCTCAATTATTGTTCATTTTTGCTTGCAGAGTTTGCTATTACCTTCAGCTGTTTCTCTAGCCATTCCACTGGCTCTTATGTCCCTCACTAGGTACTCATCTTGCATTTCCAAATTGAAATAAGAGACTAAAATCCTGACAGTTTTAGTTTAATTTTCAGATGAAGTGATATATGTGCCCCTCTTCTCCCATGCAGTGAAGTTAATCAAAAGGAACAGGAATCCTCTAATGTTTTAGCAACTGAACGGATGGCTCCTCGAGGACAACTGGTTTTCTCTGTGGGTATTGGAGCTTTAATTTTTGTTCCAGTGTTCAAGGCCTTAACTGGGTTGCCTCCATTTATGGGCATGCTGTTTGGTCTTGGAGTTCTTTGGATTCTTACAGATGCAATTCATTATGGTGAATCAGAAAGGCAAAAGTTGAAAGTACCACAGGCTTTATCACGAATCGACACTCAAGGAGCCCTTTTTTTCCTTGGAATCCTTTTGTCTGTTAGCAGGTATTGGACATGAACAGTTAAAACATTTTATTTGGAATTGTGGTAGGAAGTCTATGTTTGGGTTTTCATAAAAATTTTCTAAGTTTAACCCCTCAAAAGAATTAGTCTGTGCCCTTCATTCAAGTCCCTAGATTATCAATCTGCAAGACATTGGTCCTCTGTCTCCCATGGTTAACTCTGTCTGCATGTTTGTACATGAAGTGATTTTTTAAATCGAATTGCATTGGGTACGGTAAACACCAGCATGCTAAACCTGCTTTGTTGAGCTAGTCAGTTGTGAGCCTTTTAGATAGATCATGTGTCCCAGTTCTCAGCAACATTGAAGGATCAGGGCCCTGCTAATGATCACCATCAAATTATCAGGCCCAGTTTGATTATTGAAACAACAACCTCTGCCTAGGATAGGAGGACAACCTTTGATTGGTACATCATTTCGTTTATGTGTGAGAGACTGGCGTTGATCTAATAAAGTCTGATGTTCCAGCCTTCTCCTAGTTTCATCTCTTTTCTCCCCCTAAAGAAAAGAAGAAAAATTTTGAACATTATCAAGAATTGAAGTTCTCTTAATTATAGCAAGTTCAAATATTTTTCTCTTTCCCAGCCTGGAGGCAGCGGGGCTTCTTCGTGAATTGGCAAATTACCTTGATGCTCATGTTCCAAGTATTGAACTTGTCGCAAGCTCAATAGGGGTCGTGTCAGCAATTATAGACAATGTACCACTGGTTGCAGCAACAATGGGAATGTATGATCTTTCCTCCTTCCCACAGGATTCTGAATTTTGGCAGTTAGTTGCATATTGTGCTGGTACTGGTGGTTCTATGCTAGTCATTGGTTCTGCTGCTGGAGTTGCGTTTATGGGGATGGAGAAGGTGGACTTCTTCTGGTACTTGCGGAAGGTACATTCTGTTACAGTTGATATTTTCTTTCATTGAAATGTTCTTTCTCAACTTGGTTCCTTTTTCAGGTGAGTGGTTTTGCTTTTGCTGGTTACGCTGCTGGTATTGCTGCATACTTGGCCATTCATAACCTTAACATCTCCCTACCCAAAACACTAGCAGAGGTTCCATTCCTCTCAGGTTCATAAATTATGGTGCCAAGGAGCCATCCACATCATGACCGGTCTAGTGAGGAATGTGAGTGGCATAGATGCTGCATGATCATTGTCCTTCTGGGAAGTATAGAAAAAAAATGAATATTTATTAAATGTTGATGCACTCTGATAAGGATACAAGTATGGAAACGTGTGCACTCTCGAACAATTTAAGCTGAGGTGTCAACATGTCCCTTGTCTAATAAACAAGGGTGTAGTGATACATTTGCTAAGGGCACAGAATTTAAAGCATGCAGCAGTGAAGTATGGCATGCTTTTGTTCTTCTATGAGATACTAGTTAAGGAATAAAAGAAATCAGAGTTTGCTATTTGATAAGAAAACATCTTACATTGCTCATTCTACTGTTAATGTCCCATGCAAAGATCAAAATTTGATTTTGGGGTTTGTAAATTTCTCTTTCACACTGATGACCTACGCAAATGGTCCCTGATTGGAATGGATCGCCATTAGACGACCTATTAGTGAATGCTGATGTCTTTCTTTGCATGTTTTTTAAATTACAAGCCAAATGTTAAGTCTTTAACTGTCTTTTTTTTCCTGAAGAAAAAAAAAATGGTGGTAATTTCTTTGCTTGTGTTCTAACACCCAATCAAAAGCTAGAAAAACCTGCTTTGAAGCAGTTTATAAAGTCGACTGTCTAATGGCTTTCCTTGGTGGTGCTAATAGTCATCGGGGGCACATACACATGATAGCCAATTGAACATTCAAGAACAAGCTTCAATAAAAATATGAATTAGAGACAAACGGTACCTTATTCAAGTATACACGTTTGTCTCAACGCTGAATTATTCTTTTCCTCCTCAAAAACTACCACAAAACAATCGAATCAAAATCGGGCACTACAATGAAGAAATTATATCCCCATCCCGAAAAGAAGGCGCAAACAAAAATAAAATTAAAGAAAAAAAAAAAGAAAGCGAAAATGAAGAATGCTAAATGATCATACCACACTACAACTTAAGGAAAACAAACTCCTCAATTGCTGGGATATCTCCAATCTTTTTCAAAGTTTCTTTCTTGGGTTGGTCATCGACTCCAATTGCCATAACAGCTTGCTTTCGAGGAGCAATCCTTCCAACACTCATGAAGCTGACATTCACATTCTCTTCACCTAATATGCTTCCCACTCTTCCGATCATTCCAGGTTGATCAACCTGTCGGCAGAGTATAATGCTACCTTCCAAGCTCACATCCACCTCGAATGATCCAACCTTGGTCAGATGAGGAATTCCATCCTTCACCCGACCCTCAACTGTAATATCCCCAGTATCTGATATGGCACTGGCAAATCTTGACTCAACATTGGCAATTTGAACTTGGATGAAGTTTAGTGGACTCTCAGGAGACCCATCTAGAGAAACACGTTCTTCAGCTATCTTCAATCCTCTCTGTTTAGCACTAAAATCAGCATTAACCAGGTTGACAAAAACACTGGATATTGGCTCAATCAAACCCTTCGTAATCATAGCACGGAGCAACCTAGTGTCAAGGTCATCAGGAGCTCTAGCAGACCCATAAGTTACTTTCACAGTTTTCACCCCACTTCCACCTGCTACTAGCTGGACAGCCAACCTTCCAAGTTTCTCAGCAAGCACAACAAATGGTTTCAGCTCTGATAGAACCTGCAACTCAAGAACAACAAGAACTCAATAACAAGGTAAATGAGACACTCCTAACAATTGTTTTCAAAATTTCAAATTGGCGTCAAAACAAATAAAAGATGAGAAAGAGGTTAACAATGATACCTCAGCAGGAACCATTGGTGCATTGACTGCAGTAGCAGCAAGTTCACCTTTCAACGCTCCAACAACAGCTTCCGCTATTTCAATAGCCACCCCTTCCTGCACGAGAAAACCATTTTTTTTTTTAATATCATAGTAAAGGAAATAACTGACCAATAGAAGTTGAATTTTTTCAATCAGTATAACCTGAGCTTCCACGGTACTAGCACCAAGATGTGGAGTTACAGTCACCCTCTCATGTTGCACCAACTTACTGTCTTTGGATGGAGGCTCCTCAGTGAAAACATCAAGTGCAGCCTGAGCAACAATTCCAGCGTCCAGTGCCCTCACCAAAGCTTCTTCATCAATAACTCCTCCACGAGCAACATTAACAATTCTAACTCCTTTCTTCATCTTTGCAAAAGTTTCATCATTGAGAATCTTTGATGTAGCAGGAGTAAGAGGCATGTGCAAGGAGATGAAATCTGCAGTTGCTATAGCTTCATCAAAGCTCACAAGATCAACGCCAATGGCACGGGCCCGGTCTGCTGGGGCATATGGATCATGTGCAATCACATGCATGCCAAGCCCCTTGGCACGCCGGGCGACTTCTGATCCAACCTTTCCAAATCCCATCACAGCAAGTGTTTTCCCCACAAGTGAGACACCCACATATTTGTTTCTTTGCCACTTACCTGAATTAATCAAAATACGTATAAAGTAAGCGCTTTTTTACAACACCTACAGCCCATTTCATATAAAACGCTATTCACGTTAAATGGTTTATACCAAAATAAATAAACAAATACCAAACAACCAGAAATATTGCATCCACAGCAGAGCTCAATACTTGAGAATTGAGACAATCTCGCCATAAAGAAAATTGCCAAGGTTTTCTATTGCGGTTTCATCAAACCCTTCTAAAACCCAAAACAATATCATTTTATAACTACCAGATCTCAATATTTTGAACTTTATAATCTCGCTAATGCTAGGAAAACATATTTCTTAAACAAAAGATCAATATAACCACAGAAGAATTTCCAAAAGAAACTAAAAGACCATAACTAACCAGCCTTAACAGACGCATCAGCTTGAGCAACATTCCTAGCCATAGCCGCCAAGAGTGCGATCCCATGCTCCGCAGCGGCAACAGTATTAGCAGTAGGTGCATTAACGACCAAACAGCCATGCTCTGTAGCTGCAGCCAGATCCACATTATCAATTCCAACGCCAGCTCTTCCAACAACTTTCAACCTTCCACCAGAAGATTCAAACACATCTCTGTTCACTTTAGTTCCGCTCCTTACAATAAGAGCATCGCAAAGCGAGATCTTGGTGCAGAGCTCCTCCGGCGAGAGGTTATAAGAACAATCCACGTTAGCAAATTCTTTTAAGAGACTGAGCCCCGCTTCTCCTAGCTTCTCGGCGACAAGTACAGTTGGCTTGCCGCCGAGAGATGCGGAGAGGACTATGAAGCGAGGTTTACGGCGGGGGAGACGGAGTGTAAGGGAAAACGCTGAAAGTTCGTTCGTAGAAGAAATAGAGAGAGAAGAGAGATTATGATTGAGAGATGCAGTGCGGAGGTTGGTGGCAGAAGTAGCCATTTCGGTGGCGGTGGCGTGGTGGCGCAAATGGAAGTTGAAGCGGATCGCGGGAGAGAAAGGAGATCTGAGTTGATTTATACTAGGGAGGGGTTTGGTGAGGGTTTTGGCAAGGGAGAAGCGTGCAATCACGCTCGGGGGAAATATATAATTGGGGCGGGAAAGTGGTGAGAAAGGGGAACGCGCGTGAAGTTACTTCGAGGGATGAGAGTGGGATTTAGGAGTTGGCTGGGTTGGGTGGCAATTAATTATTAACTTTTTTTTGTGTTTGTCAATTAATGTTTTTTAATGTCAAGTGTTGTAGTAATTTATATTTATATTTAAAGATAAATTTTTAGTGTCGGTTGAGAGCCATTTGCTACCGTGCTGTTATGAAAAGTGGAAAATTGTAAATTTAAATTTTTTTTTTAATGATTATTATTTTAATCGATTTAATAAATTAAGTTAAGGACTATGTATATTAAATCTCTAATGAATTAAAAAAAGAACCATGATGTTATTTTCTCTTTCTTGGTTTACATTCCAATGATTTTACTTTTTAGAATCAAAACCAATATATGAGAAAAATAGCACTTTTAATAATTTTCCACCAAGAAAATTGTGTAGTTTAACCTTATTTATACTAGTGAAAAGTATCTAATATTATATATAGAAAGGAAGAAAAATTATAATTTTTTTTCCTATAGTTTGTTATAAATTGTCTTTATATTTTTAAAAAATACATTACGATATTTTTAATACTTATCTTATTAAATTAGCTCATCCCTTCGTCCAATTTGACCTTTAAAAACATATAAAAAGATAATATTGACCCTTAGCACACATAAATTTTTCACTTTCTCTCTTCCTCTTCATCAAGCAATGCTGCCTTTCTCTTCCCTCCTTGATTCCGACCACCAAACTGATGAAAGAAAGAGGCGGTTGACTCATCTCGGGCTACTAGTTAAGTTTATGGCCTCCTTTCATATAGAAAGAGCCTCAGTTCACGTAAATCGAAGCTATTTTCCTTGACAATTTTTCTCTCTCTCTCTTTCCTCTTTGATTCCGGGCACCAAATTGATGAAAGAAGGAGGCAATCAACTCTCTCGTGCTGCTAATCAAGTTTTCGACCTCCTCTCACATGGAAAAGAGCCTCCATTGGTTCAAATCAGAACTATTTTTTTTTTTACGACTCTGGTTCATCGATTTCTAGCGATTCATGCCATTTTTTATGGTTCCAACACTAGAGGCAAGCACCGGTCGATTCCCCACTCTCGTGCGATTATTTTTCCTTCACTAGTTCCGGCTATAGAGCCTAGATAGTGAAACCACCATGAATAGTGGTGTTTTTGGGAGAATATAAACATAATGTATAAAAAAATATATATTTATACACACTTCCTTATAAGAGTTTCAATTCATTTTGCTTGTTATTATGTTCGGAAAAGATTCCTGGTTGTTTGTTGAATTATTACTAGCAACAGGAATAAATGAAGAATATTCCTTTTTAGAAAAAAAAAGAAAAAAAAAATACACATCCTTGCAACTAAATCTTTAATTCTTAAGATAGCACTAAAGTTATGAACTAATGAGAAAAAAAAAATTCAGTATTTCTTTTATTTTTGTTCAAGTATTCTCATATTTTTTTTTATTTGAAAATTAAATTTATTCATAATTATATCAAAATTGCTTACTTTTACTCAAAATTTTATTCTATCATTACAATTTTAGTTATTAATAGAAACTGAAATTAAAACAAAAATAATATATTCTTTGAGGACACCCTTTCCATTACAGTATTTTTATCTTTCCTCTCTCTCCAGTAATGGAAAATTTTCAAGTTTTCTTTTTTTAAAAGAAATCATTGACACTTTCTTATTATGTGTTTCGATAATTCTATATACGAGGGATTGTAAATTTAATGTCATAAAAGAAAATTACGTGTAAATACTCATTTAAATAATATGTATATCATGGATTGTGAAATAACCAAAGAGAATTTGGGTGAGTAAACAGTGGATTCGATTCAAAACTGAAAGGACTTATGGTAAAATGAACTTTAGAAAATTGCAATTGATATCAGAATTAAATTGACTTAAACCAAATCAGTTACATTTAATTGTCTCGATTAACTTTTTATTGAATTAGTAGATTTTTTTTATCAAACTGATTTACTTTTTATAAAATTTAACCAAAAAACAGAGAAAATTTTAATTCAAACTGATTGAGCTAATGATCAATTTTATTATAAATACACTGAATGGTATTAGATTTTTTTTTGTTTTTCAGTTCAATTTAGTTAGTAGGTTTACTCATCCCTATAGAGAATATCCAACCATTCGCTGTTACATACTACAAAAATAAGTATAGGCTTTTTTCCAAAATTAATGTGAAATAGTTGGCTAATAACTTCAATTCTTTACTTTAATAATAAGCATCCCCCTCCCAAAAAAAAAAAAAAAAAACAAAGGTGTAGGTTGAAATTGAAAAAATTGATAAGAATGGAGGGGTTTTCTAGTAAATAAGCCTTATAATAAACAAAAGAAATTTGATAATTTAATTAAGTAGAATTGTTATGATTTTTTTTTTTTTATCAATTGGGGTTTATTACATGCTCTTTCTATTTTTATGTATTGTTTAAGACTTTTCCGTCTATTTTTATCTATTGTTTGAGATTTTAATGCATTGATTAGGAAATTAATTAAATTGCTTAAATAATGAATGAAATATTCTTTAATTTAACTCTTTTTCTCACTAATCAACAAAAAATAAAATAAAATGGGATAATCATGATTTACGGGAGAAAATAATTATTTATTGTGTTCAATAAAAAAAAATTACATGGTATCCTTGTTTTGTTGTAAAATTATTTATTTTTATAAAGAGAACAACAAAAACCGATAAAAATTAATTACTACTCTTTAATTTTACTCGACAATAATAATATTAGATAAAATATTTTTAAATTTAAAAAATTACATATGAAAGTGAATTAGGAGTAATTCTCGAGTCGTGTTGAATTAGTATCATTATTTGATATCAAATTTATCAAACAATTTGTTCTATGGGATGTAATTATTATATTCTACAATGTAATATTTCTATTTTTGGGGAATTTTTCTTTACAGTGTTCATGTCATTCAACTTAGACATAATGCCAAATAAATTATATAAAATATTCTTCTACCATTTGTATTATAATTTTTGGTTAGTCGGTATAAAAGATGTTATATTAAGAATAATTTTCAATTTACCCCAGAATTAGTGAATATATAATTTTTTAAAAAGCCCCAACCTCCTGGCCAAAAGTGTTTACTCTTTAGGCCATCGATCCATGAGCATGAGGTGCGGCGCATAGGGTACGTAGCACGTGCTAAGATTCACCTGCGGAGGATCTGTCATCATACCGCTTGTAGCGTGGAATCTATCTTAATTGCACAAACACAACGCTATTAGAAAATTTTCACAGGCCTTATGAATTTAATATATAATTGTTATAGTAAATATCATGTGATTATTTCTCTGCTAAATACATTTAATAAATATTTTACACTTAAAATAAAATTATTCTAAATTTGAATAATGTATTTATTTATTAGCACTCTTTTTTTTACTCAATAAATTAATAAAAATTTTAATGGTAGATAAAAGTCGAACTTAAATTCTTTTAATCACTTCTAATACTAATAAATCAAATAGACTATACTTATTTTTTTAAAAATAAAAATTATAAATAAATATAAAATAAAAATATTATTTATATTTTGAAAAAAATCTTTAATAATATTTTTGTTATTTTTGACGATGTTAATGTTTTTCATCCTTCATATTTTCATATATTATTACCATAGATAAGTCTGTAAATTCTTTTTGTACAGTAGCATATTATGATTTTTTTTATTTAAAAAAAATAGCGTGTGAGAGAAATCCACGCTCTTGAAATCGCGTGGAATACGAGAAAATGAGTTTCAAAATCAATGGAATCCGGAAGCCATACTGATTACGTGGTGGGACCGTAAGACTGGAATTTGGGTTGGTGAGCGTTTGAAGTTTGAACTTTGAATTATAGGAAGTGAAGATTTGTTTTGCTTCGTATATTACCATATGAGTAGGAGTAGTAGGTGAACGATTTTGATGTGTTTACTGCAAAAATTTTCACAAACCGTCAAAAACAATCAAAGTTGCATTTCATTTTATGTTAAATGGAATTTTTTTTAAAAAAATTTACATAATTTCTATAAAAAAAGAATTATACAAATTGAAGAATAAATTTATTTTATAATTTTTTTAAATCATTGAAATGAATCGAATAAAAAAAATACATATTTAATATTAAACATATTCCATATTTATGCAAGAACTTAGAAAATATTAATTTTTTTGGAATTAATGAGTTGTTTGTCATCATTTTATTTTATACGAAACTCCATTTTTTTCTTTATAGAGAAATCCATTTTGATATAAATATATTATTTTCATTAGTATTAATATTTTTGAACATCTATTTTTCTGCATTGAGTAATGTTCTAATAAAATTAATATTAAAAGTCTATTAATTTTTACTATAACAATTAATCAAATAAAAGTCCATTTTTGTCCACTTAAATTCGAATAAATGTTTCTTTTACACATATTTTAATTGTATATAGTTTTTGCAATCTCATTATGAATTATATATATATATATATATATATTTTCGTAGTCGTTTTATATGTGCAATTGATAATGTGTTATTAAGACAAATAGAAGTTGTCGATTAAACAAGAAACAACCGAATCCCACATTGAAGAAAAATAAGCACCTCACATTCCTTATATATGAACTTCGTAACTCAAACAATCGCCGGGCTTGGTAACGCAAGCTTGTGACCCGAGTGGGGGCACCAATTTGATGGAACATTTCACAAGCCTTGATGGTTGGTCTCGAAGTGGCAAGTTTCTGGCTCGCCCGTTCCAAGCTGAGAGTTGAGTCTCGGGGCTTTAGCGGAGGCTTGAACCTCGTGATTCTTAGAGGAGAGGACACCGCGTCAGGCTGGTTTCACAGAGCAGCGACTACCTCTCGCTCCTGGCAGTGGAAGGATAACGAGCTGGTGCCCCTCGAGCCCGAGTGACCAGATGGGCTGTGATAATTGAACCATCATTTTTTTCTGTATTATAAAAAATTTCATGATAAAAATTTAAAGTCAAAATATTTATTTTCCTTTCAATTAATTCATTTGTTTGTTTTAGTTATGAACAGTGCCACGGTTGTTTCACTCTGTTGGAGTAGGAACCATGTAGCAGCATACATGACCGGTTCAGCCAAAAGACTGCTTATTTATAGCACATGGGGCAGATACAACATGATTTGTTTATAAATGGAGAGAATATGAATCTGTGCGAATTCGATCCGAATCTATTCAAATCCAATTTGATTATTCCTTCTCATTAAAAGGTACTGTTTTTTTAAATTCCATTGGGCATCCCTCCTAGCCCATTTGGAATAAATTAACTCTATAAAATTTTATTGAATTCATTTATAAATTTATATTTTCGCGTTTAGAATGAAAAAAAAAAAAGTAAATTTCAATTTTAGAAATTCAATCCCACATAATTAAATATAACTACACTAAATCCTGTAAAAATTGGTGGAATTTCTAAATGAATTCCACAAAATTAAACGCTGCAATTTTTCATGACAAAACTACCATCTTCTTCTATAAATTCAATTTTTTAATTTTATTTTACTTATTTATTTTATCAAATTTGATCATAATAATAAACTATTAAACTTTATTTGACAAAACTACCATTCTATAGATTGAATTATTTTCTTGTATATTTTTAGACTTATAGTTATTAGTGCGTAACTACAGTTTTTGTCCTATACACTAATGTTTCCAGGTATAATTAACAACAATAATAATTTTTTCAAAAATTTTAAATTGTAACATACTAAATATGATAAATTCATTTGCAAATGAATTCTACTTAAAATTCATTTACAAATGAATTCTAAAACTATCATTCATCTGTTCTAAATAAACCGTTAGATTCATTAAATTTATAAAAACACTTATAATTAAAATAATTTGAACTCAAAATCTTCCGCTTGAAAATGAATTTTTTATTTATTTATCATATTAATTAATCCACCTCCAAATCCAATCCAATTTAACACGGAGCAAAATATTAATTTTTATTGATGAAACGGATATGAATATTGCAAATATGACTGGAACCCGTTTCATGATCGTTCAGCCTGCTCCCCTATCATCTCCAATTCAGCCAAAATCAATCCAGTTTTGACTAGATCAAATTGATTTCAAGTCATTCTTTCTTTTTGTTTTTTTGAAAAAAAAAAAATCGGATAATCTGGTTGGCAGTTCCTAACCAACTTCAATTAAAATGGCTGATTCTGATTCCAATATTTAGAATCTAATCGATTTTTCCCATGTTGTAGTAACTCAAACCCCGTGGCCGTACCTAATTTTAGGCATATGCTATAAAGCATATTTCCTAAACTACACCCAACTTTCTGTGACCTAAAGCTTGGCCTTACACAGAACATCCATTCCTAAAATTGTTTGTTTGTCCTTAACACACTTTTACATACCACAAACTCACACGAAAAAAAAAAAAAAAAAAAAAACCAATTACAACAAACAAGCCAACAACTTTATTAAAGGCAACAAAAATGTTTCCCAAAACAAGAAAAAGAAAACCAAAAGTGGAGAATAGATTCTCCACCTTTAATGTAAAATAAGTAACGAGGGGCCATTATGGTGCAAAATGCTGAAGATATGCACCTGCAAGCATTTGGCCCAACTTAACTTGAGATTGAGTTGTTAGGTGGAGATTATCCTCTTTGAGTTGCAACCCCTTGGCATCCACACATACTACATTTGGTACCTTCATACCTAACTGTGCTTCTCTTACTTTCTCCATATACTTATCATCTCCTGATGTAATTGCTACCTGCAATTATATTACATTTTCCAAGTTAATGAATATGATCATATGATCCAGAGTCTCCGGAAAATATTATGAAAATAACATTTTTGAATGCAGCAAACGAATGTGGGAGAATAGTGTATCCTTATGAATGAAGCCCACTTTGTGGATTGGCCCATCCCATAAGAAGTTTATGTTTGGATGAACTTAGCATGCCCAACCAACAACTCTAGATCAGTAGATGGATGGAGCAATCAATTCCACCCATGGGGGCTTATGATAGAAATAATGGTTATTTTGAAACTATTTATCGGAATAATTCAATTTTATGAAAGTAATTCCAATAATAATGTCCTCTGACTAGAAACAGTTACATCGAATCTGTTAAATATAAAACGGATACAGAGAAAAAAAAAAAAGTGCAAAGAAATAACTGAACCTTCTCACCCTCAAAATGGATTTTAGTGTAATCCATTAAAATAATAAACATATAATAATATTCTTTAAAAAATATTATTTATATTGAATCCGCCATACTTCTGAACCTTCTGACTCTGCATTGTTTTGTTAGTCTCTCTCTGTTGGTATGTTGTTTTTGTTTTTTCAGAAGTAATTGATTCTTGTAAAGCTAACTGTAATCTCAACTACAAATGGGAAGGTATGGTATTAAATAATCTTTGTATTTAACTGCAATTTTCATATAGCAGTTCATAATTCATCAGGTTCAAATTATTATTTCTCACCACAACTTCACCTGATTTTTGTTTCCTTTTCTTATTGCGTAGACTAGTTTATAAACTCATTTAAAGGCTCATTTGGCACGAAACAAAAATCAGATTGTGTTATTGTGAGAAAACAATGATCTTGTTTATAAACCCATTTGAAAAGCTCATCACATTATAGTTTTCTCACTGTAATCCAATATGATCTTTGTTTAACACCAAATGAGCCTTTCAAATGAATTTACAAACCAATCTATGGAACAAAAAAGAGAAACAAAGATCGAATGGAGTTATGGTGAGAAATAATGATCTAAACCGAATGGATTATGAACTGGCCTATGGAAATTGCATAGAATTAGACTTCCAAATTTGAAGGCTATTCAAAACCATAGTTATCAAATTATAAAGCTAATAAAGAAATTGTAATCCTATAATTCATTTCGAGCACATAAACTAGTTTCTAAAAATTCAGTCTACAAACAACATCATACAAGTAAACCGACTCATCGAAACAACTGTAACACAAATCTTCACATTGCAATTAGAGTCAACTTTACAAGAATCAATTTACTTTTTAAATACCAATATAGCAATGGAGAAAGGAAGTACAGAAGACAACGTTTTTCACATTTTGAGTTCTACTAAAGATGTCAATAACTAATAATTAGTTTTCTTTAGATATGAACTGTTTCTTTTTCATATATGACTAGATTTTACACTTCCGCTCCAAAAATATAAAGATTGAAAAGCCCATATTAAAAGAAAAAAAGCATTCACTAATATAATTATTATTAATTTTGGGCTTTAAGATCTATTCTTAGTTATAGCTGAAATACCAAACAGCTCATAACTCTAGCAATCAAAGATCCACACTGAGTATATAGAAAAACCTCTCTTCTTGTTATTTACTGAAGAAATTTGGTAACAGCCTTAAAGATTATGTTGCATGGACCGAGATATTATAAAAGAGGAAAGAAAGTAACAAGAAAGTGAAAGATACTGAACCAGATTTCCTTCATGAAGAATTATTTTCCTATTTCATGCAAGTTTTCATGTGATCTCTCCTGTCTTGAAAATCATTAATTACTGAAGAACATCATTTTCAAATTTCAATAGTTGCTTCTTTTGGTAATTGTTAGAGACATTTTATATTTATAATATCATGCAACAAAAGCTACTTTAATCGCACAAAGACAAGAACCAAAGCGAGCAATGCATCTTTTATAAGGGCAAATCTCCTTCCACTGCAGATTTGATGATGAACATTTGATTTGTTCTTCAGCACAGAGATTGATCATTCCATAAGAATTGACATCTCCTTTGAAGCTTCTGTTTAATTTTCTTTTTAGTTAAGCAAAGCTTTTATTATGGACTTCTCTCCTATATATGGAATGATTTCTTAACTGTTCTGTTACTAAATTAGTTATATGTTAAACAAGGATGAACAAGCTCATGGGAATTAATTCATTTCTATAAAATTTTGCAGAATTTGTCTATAGACAAAATTTCTCTTTTTCTTTTTCATATTGAAAAAATAAGTATTAAAATTAAATGAAATAAAAATGAATATTTGATTTGAGGAATTAGTTATTTTCTAAATAAAAATAATATTTAAAATCGTAATTTTTCATATTATATATTTTAAGTTGAGCAGTAGGTCAAGTTAACTCTTCCACTAAAAAATACTGACCTGAACAATTGGAAGTGAAGGCAAATCAAGATCTTCCCTCACATTTTCAATTAGCTTCTCCATGTTTCCCTGGTACGCATCAGCATCATGCTCACTAGACGTGTCGCTCTCTCCTTGATACCACAATAAACACTTGATCTCTCCGCCATCCTTCACGCTTTCCTTCGCCCTCTTCACCATCGTTTCATACAACGCCTCTCCACGCGCCCACTTTTTAATCGCCGTTCCACCGACGGCGCACGGCACCAGAGCTACCACTCCGACGCGCTCTCGCACAGCGTTGGCGAATGACATCCCCGGTCCCACCCCGCACACTTTTCTGGAGTCGATGTCGGCATGGAGTGGTTCGTGGGCTTGAACCCACTGCAGGCCGGCTGTTAAACGGAGGATGTCTGGGTGCGGCTCGCATTCTGGCGGGACAACGGCGTCCCAGTGCCAGTGCTGGTGCGGGTGTTTACTTACGCCGCCGCGACCCGCCATGTTGCTCTGGCCGGATAAGAGGAATATCTGTTTGGGTTTTGGGGGAATTTGATCCATTTTTGTGTGGTTGGGGAATCAGTGAAGACTTTCTGGTTTTAAAGAGAGTAGATAAATGGAGAAACAAAGGAGAGTACTGTCCCACTCTTTTGGGCACAATAATGGTCAGTGGTTAGTTAATCCGTAATTGCAAAGACCAAACCTTAAAGTTTTTTTTTTTTTTTTTTTCGAAAGGGATACCAAACTTAAAGTTAAACGAAGGTCACCCAACTTTCAAATTTTCTTTTTAATTTGATTAAAAGCATTAATTTTTTTTCTGTGAATTAATAGATTGAAATAATATTATAAGCTGCCTCTTATAAAATTCATAAAAGTTTATGATATAAAGTATTAATTTGATGCAGTTTGATAACTAAAGTATTAACTGCCACCGGCAATCACCATAGTTTATTATATTTTAAAATAAAAAGTTCTTATAATTCAAAATGTTACTGTAGCGTTATAACTTACAGTTTCTTGTTGTTTATTCTGAATGTACAGGTCAAAAGCCAGTAGTCTTGATTTGGTGGCAGGTCTTGTCCGATCGAAACATCTTCCTGTGTCAGACTTTCTGCAAGTTGCTTTCCATTGTTCCAAGGAAGTTGGAAAAGTAAGGTTCTTTATTTTTCTGTGGTGAACTTCTACTTACATTGGAAACACGTCATCTCTCATCGATTTTGATTTATTTACCAATAATAGGGGAGGTTCTATATGTAGTTTGCCTGAAGTCCTTCAACTGGCACAATGTGGTTCAAACAATCCCATGCCTAGTTTGTCGTACTTGAGCATATCTATGAACAATTTATTTGGCAATTTGTCTAAATGGTTGGGTCATCTTGTTAATCTCGTACTCTTGTCTCTAAAGGATGATACGTTTCACGGTTCAATTCTTACTTTGCTAGGGAACTTACAAAATCTAAACAAGGTTGAATTTTCTTGGAATCAACTAAATGTGACTCTCCTTATAGTTTTTGGACAACTTTCTCAATTGTCTGTCTTCGATCTTTCTGGATTATTGTTGAATAACTCATACATGTGGAAATATTGCCAAAACAATTTGCTGGATTTGATGATGAAAGTAGCAGCAATCTTTGATGTGAGTTTTTTCCTTTTTGGTTACCCAAATGGAGTAGCATAAAGAAAAACTCTTTCTATATGTATCAATAAAATTTGAAGATGGATAAGTACGTATTTATATATCAATTTCTCTCATGTATCTAAATATTTTGCTGTCATGTTTAAGGAATGTATTGTAGCTCTCTTTGGCTTATTTTTTAAGAATAGGAATTCACATTTATGATTAACGTGTACTCAATACTTTAAGATAACATTTCTCTTGAAAGTTCTGCTCATCTTTTAGTATTTTTCTTAGCCAGCCATATAATGGTAATAATCTAATTGCTGGAAGATGATTTTTGCAACTTTGAGTTTACTTTTAGTTATAAATGTAGTAATTGAAAAAGGAATGGTGATCCATGATTATAGGAGATTGGACTACTAAAAGTTGGAAGATTGTATTTTGGGTAGGTGTGACTTGTTTGTACGAAAGTTTTCTATGAAAGATGAAATAGAAAAAGGAGAAAAGAAAAGTTTCTATGAAGATTGTAACTCAAATCCTTGGAGTATTTGAACTTGAGTTATGCTCCACTCCTTCTTAGCCAAATTCTTACATTCTTTCAATATTTTCATAACTATGCAGGTTGGTGGCAGAGTTCTCCACATTTCGACTTGCAGTGCAGTATCTTGACATCTCTACTTGCACCTCCATTTCTTAGCTTTGCCAACTCTAGTTTCACTTTCTGTCATATAGCTTAACTTCTTATAAATTCCAGAATGGGTTTTGAATATCAGGCCTTATTTTGTTGATATCACCAATAACTCTGTAGTTCTTGGATCTTTCGGACAACAAATCTCATAGCCATCATCTATCAACTATCCAACGTATGATGGCAAAAGATATATAGAAGTGATACCTGCTTCCAATGGAAACATGACATCTCTCACATTAACTCCCATGATTGATCTTTATATTTGAATAAGAAAAAGAAAAAGAAAGGAAACGCATTTGGAGCAATTATTAATAGCATGGCCTAGCTCTTCGGTGCATATATGCAAATGCATTAGATACCAAGGCCTATTATTCTGAAGGAAATGCGATTCGACCAGCTTCATTGACTAAACTGATAAAAAGTGTTTAAGACATTTAGATTTCTTCTTTCTTATTCAACAGAATTTAAAGTTTTAAATTCTTTCGATTTCTAAAGAAATTACAATTCATGTGATTTAACAAAGACGACGAAAGCCAAGGTAATAACGGTGGATAATAACAATGATGACAACAATTATAGCAATAAAATGATAAAATAATAAATAAATAACAAAAATAACATTGAGATAAAACTGACATTTTTAAAATAAAGCAAAAAATATGATATTTATCACAATATCCCTATAAAATAAGCTTTTACATACGGGTGGTTGAAGAAAGAGACCAATGGAAGTTCATATTCAATATTGGGTAACCCGGACCACCAAAATCCAAGTGGTCCATGTTTTTTGGAAGACGACATCCATCCATTATTCAATTAGATTGTGGCAAATGCTGCCTCTTTAGGTTTAGGGCTATTGCATATTTATGCCAACCTTGTTATTTTATTGGATTTGCAATGCTCACAGACCCAATAAGAACTGACAAAGGATACAAGTTTGGTTACAACTAGTTCAAAATTAACTAAACCCATCAACTTTTGAGGCATTAAGAGGATATTTACATAGGCTAATGCATATTTTGTTGCTGAATTTTTTCATATTTTGTTTAGGTGGCTCTCTATGTTAAAATACGAAAAGGAGGTTACAGATTTATCGGTCAAGCATAATAAAAGTTGGGTGTCACTTAGATTTATGTTCAAATTAGTCGTTAACTGTGCTTCGCACCCGAATATTTAAAATAATATTTTAGTAATTATTATTTTTAAAAATTTTTTGAATTATAATGCACATGTTTCAAAATAATTAGTTCCTAAACTTTTTTATTATATATGAATAATTATAGAAATTATAATGTTTTTAATGAGAAAGTAATTTTTTTTTAGTGAGTATATATTGTTAGATCTAATATATAGCAAAATTAAATATAAAACATTTAGATTTTTTCCTGAATAACAATAACAATAATAATAATATAGTTATATGTATTATATTTATTCTACTTTAAATTGTTTATTGAAACATTTTAATAGAAATAATAGGGGAGAAAATGGTTTATTTTCGATCTATTATTTTTTATCTCTAATCAAATTTTCATACTTTACTCACATGTAATTGATATTGTTTAAATAATTATTATGCTTAAATTATATTTATTTTTAATAAAAATTAATTATAATTTTTTGTTGAAACAGATAATAAAAATACTATCTCTTATTTTTGTTTCAAATCAAATAATGGTAAAAAAACAAAATTAAAATAAAAAAGCATGGATTAGGAGATGAAAAGCATTAAAAGCAAGTTGTATATAAAAACTATGAGGCCAGATAAATATTTTTATATAAATAAAATGGAAAAAAGTAAGTTGGCGCATGAGGCAAAAAAGTTTAGCTAATTATACTTACATATAATTAAAAAAAAAAAGAATTTTAGATATGAAAAATATAAATAAATTACTAGCTATTGCATTAAATAGAAATAGAGGATAATGCAGAGGGTCCCATATTTTTGTTTTTGTCGAGCCACTTAGTGCTGTTGTTCCTTTGCTTCGTGAGGATCTACAAGATGTCTCCTTGCCCAGGATTGTGTCTGTGTTGTGCTGAGAATAATTTTCTTTTTGGGCTTTCTCCTTCTCTTGTATGCAGAAAAATTGAAATAGAGTAGAAATAGAAAACAAAAAAAAAGAAAGTTAAAGTATGAACAAAAAAAGTTAACTAACATGACCAATAATAGACGAAATTTTAGTTGTCTTAGATTGCCATTATTTTGTGGTCGCAGTGATATTGAGAAGAAATAGTTGATATTTTATATATCCGAAATGAGTAATAGCATGAATTAACTTTATTGGAGGAGGTAGAGATCATATAAAATTTAAAAAATTAAAAATTAAGATTTAAGTGGATTAGAATTCTAAAACTTAAAAATTAAAATTTTAGTTGAATTAGGTTAGATGATTATATTATATTTTAAATGTTATCGATTATCAGTATTATATTAAATATAAAATTAAGTAAGTTGATAAGTTAAAATATAGAAAAAATAAAAGAAAATTTTGAATTTTTCTATATAAAAAAAAATAGAATATTGGATTAAAAATTTAGCTAAATTTTAGGTAGTTTATAATTTAAACAATTCAAATAATGTATTTTAAGGATGAATATATAATTACAGTTATATATAGATAAAATTTAGTAATTTAAGTAATTTAATATGAATAATTTATAATAAACTATTAATTAAAATATTTAAATCATCCAATCACAATACAAAAAAATAAAGAAAAATTTTAAAAATTTATAAAAAAGAAAATAGAATGCTGAAAAAAAAGAAGGCTTCCAAACATTCTCTTTGTTTTAGCTTTCATATGTATATACATATAGATTATACATATTTCTTTCTTTTTTTTTGAAATATTATTCTAAAATATTTATAAGGTTTCTAAATTTATAGATTCAAAATAATTATTTTTCTCATAATAATATATTTTTTTCATTAAATTAAAATTTTTTATTAACATCTTAATTAGATAAGAGTAAAAGAAGGTCAAAATAATTTTTTTTACTAAATTTTTAATATACATATTTTGTAAAACCATATAAACAAGATGTTACAGATGAAGTACTATTATTGAAATAAATCTAAGAAAAAACTAATGGCTGGAGTGTAGATGTCTACATTTATCAAATTATACATATTTCTTACATTCTATAAAACACATGTTCAGCTTAAAATCATATAATAGAAAGGAACTCAACTATTCTCCAACAAATATTCAACCATAACTAGATTTAAATTAAATTATATTTTTTAATTATTTAATGCATATTTAAATATATTAAATATGCATTTAATTACTAATATGAAAATTTATATTTGTTGTCCATGTCATCTTAAGTAGAAATATCTAATATATATAATTTTTCCCATAACTTTTTTATAAATATATAATTTGTCTATATTAGTGGATTAGTAACTACAATAAGAATAATTAAGAATATCTATCTATATCTATATAAATATATAAATCTATAAAAATAGCTGACGTGGCAAAAAAATTAGAGTTTCAAAATGCAGATTAGAAACTATTTTTTTAAAAAAAGCATTAATGGTATGTTTTTCTGGTTTTTCAATAATTAATAAAATTAATAATACAATTAAATTCTTTTTAAATAATAAAACTTTTGAGTTACTTTCTCTATAATGCAATTAATAATATTATTGAATAATAATTTTAATATTATTTCAAATTTCACGATTTCTTTTTCCCCGATGAATGTTTTGTGTCATACCTATTGCTTTGATATTTAGATTGATACAAAAATAGTACGTTAAACTATTTATTCACCGAAACTCTCTAACGACTGAAATGATCTATAGATTTTTAATCACACCGAAATTATATCAAAATTTAAAAATGCAACGTTAACGTCATAATATTTTAATGAAGTTTTTATAATCTGCGAGACGCGGCGCTAAGTGACTAATAATATATAATAAATAAACATTTAATTAATCAGGCAAGCATAATACAAGCATGCACTCATCTCATCTCTGGCCTAAGATATATCCAATATTCTTCTTTTGCTCTTTAGGCGCCACTCAAGTCAACAAAAGATGAAAAGAAACACTACCCCTTTAATCCAACAACTCACACTTTTATGGGACCTAAATACATCATTGGTTTCAAAGATTTAAAGGGATCATCTTCTCCAACACTTGGACTGCTTCTTTCATGGATGGTCTCTTTTGAGGTACAAAAGAAATACAACTAAACCCTAATCTGAAACATGTCAACATGGCATCCTCGTCAGCCCTAATTGCCACATCCGCCAATCTCAAAACCCGGTTCTTGTCCTCCACTATTGAACCCGCGGTCCATTGGCTCAACTCCCTGTCTGAAACCACTCTACCGGTAAGAAGTTCAAGCAAAATAACACCAAATGAATAAACATCCCACTTAGGATTTGGCTTTACGTTCTTTAATGACTCCGGCGCTTG
This sequence comes from Jatropha podagrica, assembly GCA_947857235.1. Lineage (NCBI taxonomy): Eukaryota > Viridiplantae > Streptophyta > Magnoliopsida > Malpighiales > Euphorbiaceae > Jatropha > Jatropha podagrica. The sequence continues at coordinate 103,256 of CANUEP010102347.1, forward strand.
ATACGGGGATGTGGTGGTAGTGCCGGAGGAGCTAGTGGCTGTGAAAGGGCTGGCATTGATAGGGTGGTCTTGTGAAGTAGAGTTGGATCTTTGCCTACCGAAATTGCGGCCTGAGTTGCTAGCTTTGTAGCTGTTATTACCTAAAATTAACCGGTCTAAGCCGAAATCGGAGATTATGGGCTCCATATCGAGGTTTAAGAGGATGTTAGTTGGTCTGATGCTGCCATGCACGTGTTTTTTCTCATGAATAAAGGCTAGACCTCGAGCTATCCCTCTTGCTATCTTGAACCGGACTTCACCAGGTAGATGAAATGGTGATGAACCCGGTTTTCCTGTATTTCAGGAAAGGAAAGAATGTTAAGATTACCAGCTAATGAAAAGGAACCCCTTTTCACATTTCATATCAATAAGTTAAATTAAATTCTCATGAGCATGATTAATAATTTTATTACGATTAACAATTCAACAAAATATACACAAAATACACATAGACAAGCTCGAGTTTAACATTTTTTAAAACGAGTCAACCTCGAGCTTTCAAACTTTAAAATGTGAACTCGAATTCAGCTCAAACCGAACTCGAGCTTTTAGCAGCATTTATCCGGTTGGATTCGTTTATAGCCCTACCTATGCTATGGGTGGAGCCAATTAACAGCTAAGTGATCTTATAGGTATATATGTTTTTGCATTAGACTGAACTATACAACATCCAAGGAGTGATCACATGAATCTTAATCAAATTGATCAGTCATTCATTAAATTAATCAAAATTTGATTAAAAAAATAAAGGAGCAGACATATCACAGACAAGAAATCACAAGCAGTGTTAATTATAACAAAGGACCAGGTGAGAAAGTAGAGTTAAAAAAGAAATAAAATTACAGTACTTGTTGCGGTTTTTCTACGACAGCGACACATGATTTTGGCGCATTATGCGTTTTGTTATGTGCATACTGTCGTATACCCACTTTTTGAAAACAATTATCCTACTCCACCATCTATCACAGCTATTGTAAGACCCATCACCATCAGATCGATCCAGCATGTGGTCCCAGTATGAGAATCAAACGGCTGACACTCCGGGCCAGCAGTCTAACTCAGCAAAAACAATTTTTCTTTTTTTTGGGGATAACTGTCTATTTATTGTTTTCGGTTAAACATACTTTATTATAATTTTTACCCAAATTATTAAAATAGATCATTTTGCTTAATAATAAACATTCATTTATTTTATCTTTATTTTTAATTTATTTATTTTTCATTGTTTTATATATCTTTTCTCATCAATTCTTTACAATTTTCTTTCTATTTCAAATAAAATCAACAATTAGATTGAAAAAAAAAAAGATATAAATTATAATAGCTTACTTTAATTTTTCAATAAGAAATTTCAACTGATTAAACATTGTCAAAATCTATCAGTTTAGACATTTAATTGATAAAAAATAAAATTAAAATACAACAATAAACAATTAACAAATCATTCAATAAATTTATATTTTTTTTAAAGGAAAAATTATTTTTATTTTTATTTTTTTGGTAACATGAATAATTAATTATTAGAGATGCGAAATCAGGTATTGGCATTTATATATAATGTATCTGAGACTGAAATATCATCATTCATTTTGAATATTGAAATAAAAAATTAAACATTTTATGGAACTATTAATAAAAATATTTTATGTTTTTGTCAATCTTACTAATTAAATAGATCAAAATTTAAAAGACTTAGATAATATTAATTGGGTTTAGAAGGAATTGTAATTAACAAGTTTTTGTAATTAAAAATTGAAATTAGGTCAGATTTTAAATTAAAATTATTAAGAAGGTTAAAAAACAAAGTACTTTTTGCAAATTAATTATCTGTAAGTCACATTTCTAATGCAATGTGAGGTTGAGGAAGATGGGCAGTGCATTGTAGTAAGGAACTAAGACAAAGCACTAACATGCACGATAAATAGTGCGTATTTTAGCAAAAATTTAAAGGAAACTACTAAAATGCGCTAGAACATCAGAGAGAATAGGAAGATGAGACTTACTGTAATTGGAGCTAGCAAGACTGCCATTGGAGATATAGTCGTATACAAGAAGCTTCTCATCGTCTCCCCAATAAAATCCAAGAACTCTAACCAAATTTGGGTGCCGTAACTTAGCAATTAGCCTCACTTGATTCTCAAAATCTCTAAATCTCTCTACACCACTTTCTCCTATTCTCCTTACCGCAAACGCCGTACCGTTAGCAAGCACCGCCTTGTACACTATACTAGCTCCTGTAGCTCCCAACATGTAGGCTGATGCTTTTAACAGCGTTTCCGTGTCCAGTTCCGTTTCACCGTCCACTATCACAAGCTTTCCTCCCTTCTGCTTGTGGTTCACATTTACAACCTCATTCTGCTGGTCAATGTCGCCTCCGCCGCCTCCGCCGACGTCCTGGTCGCTGTCGGAAGTTGTTGCTTCTTCTGATGTTGCTTCTTCGCCTTTGAGAGTTAAGCATGACCATGATGTCTGTTTTTTTGGTTCTGTCGGTTTATTTTCAGAATTTGATATAATTATAGTTTCTGATGTAGGTTTTGGATCAGTCTTTGATGGGTTGAAGCTGTTGATGTCATTAAGAGTGTTTTTCTTCCTGAGTTTGTATACGTAAAGAATAACCATAGCAAGAATGGCTATTCCGGCTAAATCCGCCACGGCTATGGCCGCTACAGTGGTGGGTTTTAGACCATTTTGCGTTTGGTTTTTTGAATTCTGAGTTCCAGTAGATGAGTTAGTTACTGGGGTTGATTCAAGTGGTTTGGGTATAACTGCAATAGCTGGTGAAATGGATGAAACATTCGGTGGGGTAGATAAAGTTGATGGAATTGAGCAAAGATTCTTTAATGGTTTCCCACAAAGATCTACATTTCCCGTAAAAGATTCTGTTTTTTGGTTAAGCAAAGACACAGACTCTGGAATTGAACCAGTTAGGTTGTTGAAGGAGAGATCAATGGTGGCATTTGCAGGAATTTTCTTTGCAAATTCTTGTGATATTGACCCAGAAAGCTTATTGTAAGAAAGATTCAAATAATTCAAATTACCTCCACCAAAATCAAAAGGTAATGACCCATTAAGGAGATTAGAAGATAGATCCAACACTTGAACAGAATTAAACCCACTTGGAACGTAACCAGAAAAATAATTAGACCTCAAAGAAAGAAAAGTAAGATTTTGCAGAGTTGTCAAATTCCTAGGCACTTTCCCATCTAAAGCATTATCAGAAAGATTTAGTAACTTCAAACTCTTCATTCCACCAATTGTCTCCGGCAGCTCGCCGGAGATCTCATTACCTGAGAGAGAAATCACCTGCAGTTCAGTAGAATTGAAAAAGGAAAATGGTAACGACCCATTTAAGAAATTATTGGAAAGATCAAGATGCTTAAGGTGTTGAACAAGGCCCAAATCAGGAGGGATTGAACCCAAAAGCTGACTATTAGGTAAAGCTAAGCTTGTAACTCGAAACATGTCAGGTGTGCCTTGGAGGCCTAATTCTGTACAGGTGACTCCATTCCAAGAACAGGGATTTTCATCATCATAGTTCCAGTTTTCCAAGACTGACAATGGGTCACTAAGGGTGGAGTATTTGAAAGAAAGCAAAAGAACCCCATCTGTATTCAGAGCAAATACAGTAACTTTTACAAGAGAAACCACAATAATAATGAAAGAAAGAAAATGGAGATTCATATGAAAAGAACCCATGTTTTTTTCTTGGACTAATGAACCATACTACTACTAACCAGAGCTAGCCTTTACATAGTCTGAAAAAACAGGGAGATGGTGACCAACTGTAGTTGTAATTGTTTTGGTGAACAAATCAAAAAGGAAGAGAAAAAAAAGTTGTTTGATTTGATGTATTATTGATGCTAAAAATAAAAAAATGGAAGCACTTAAAGAAAAGGAAAAGTTGAAGTTGCAGAGAATGAGGGAAGGCAAACAGAGAGCCAAGTCTTCTCTGTGTTTGTGTATTTCAGTTAATATAATGAAAGGGAAAGTTAACTGAACACAGGGAAAAAGATGATAAAAATGGCATTGGATTAAATTGACTTGGAATGAGGGGAGCCAAGAGTTTTTGCTTTTGGTCTTGGAGTGTTTTGTTTTGTAAATTTGTTGGTTTTTATTATTAATTAGGCAATGGGAAACAGTTTTTTTTTTTTTTTTTTTTAAAAAAAAGGAAGGAAGAAAAGCTGAGAGGAATCTTGTATCTGCTACTACAAGACACCCAAGTGAGTTGGAGCCCATCAGATTGCAGGAGTTTACTACAGAAATTGGACTACTTTGTCTGCATTCTTATTGGGTATTATTGACTTTATCATCCCATCAATTTGTCCTTATTTTCCATTTTTACTATGAGCAAAAGCCCTTTGACTGTTGTAGTTTCTTTTAGATGAAATCAATTTGGAAATTTTATTAGGAAGAAACGGTATTTAAATACATAATGCATATTAATATATTTCTATATTTTTATATATTAAATTTAATAATTTATCAGCTATATATAAAATAAAAATATATAATTTTAATTCAAAATATCCCATCAAATTAACATAGCATCATACCGTCACATTTTTCTATTAGGTATATTATTACATTTTGAATTTATATTATAAATATATTAATTATTATTTTAAATTTTCGTTATAATTTTAATATTAAATTCTATGATATATATAATTAATTTTATGATTATTTTTAAAAAAATTAATATATTATATGATTTGCTAATATAATTAAATAATATTATATTCTTACCATATTTAATATTTATCTTATATAACATAATATACCAATTAAAATTAAATTATTTTTATTTTTTCAATCAATAAAATTAAAAATTTTTAAAAATATGATATTCTTATCATATTTAATATATCTTATTTAGCATATCATATAATTTCTTAATTTATCCGATAGATTTTAAATTTAAATAGAAAATTAATATTACAAATCAAAATTATATTAATTTTACTTTTTTTACCAATAAAATTAAGAAATCATAAACAAGCATTCTTTTTTATCCTAATTTCTTACTCTTTTAATATAATTATTAAATTGAAAACTCTCAAGGCATAAAAAAAGAAAAAGAAAAAGAAAACAACCATGAATGTTGATTAATTTTTTATATTACTTCGTTTTTTTATGAAAATGTTGATTAATAGATTTATATTTCTCCTGTTAAGTTAAGTTATACCAATTTTAGTTTTTTGTATTAGTTTTCCAATTCAATTGATATTTTAATTTAATAATTAGTTTTTAATATTTCCTATTGTAAACATTCAATTTTCCAACAAATCAAATAAAAATCCCAAATAAAGATCCTTCAAAAATATTTTTGTCATTTCTTAAAATTAATAGGTCATTTTTAGCATGTTTGTATTCATTGATTTTTACTAGTTGCAAGTGAATAAAATTTCTATTAATTTCAATTAAGAAAAGATTCGTTTATTGTTTCAACTAATTCAATAGAATCTTATTGTAAAATATTTAAATATATTAACTAAAAAATCTATATATATATATATTTAAAAACAGAGCAGTTTGCATTATGAAGATGTCAAGTGTAAACCAATAAAAGGCAAGTGTTAGCAGAAAAATAATTATTTAGGACAATTATTGTAAGAAGATAAGACATAATTGAAAAATGATAAATTATTTTAGACAATATCTTTATCAACATAATATCTATAAAAAAAACTATCTCTAACATTGATATATTAATATATTAATATAAATAAATAATTATTTATAATAAATTATAAATAGAAATGAAATTAAGGTTAATATCTATAAAAAAGATTATCACTAACACTAATATATTAATATAAATTTATTTTTTATTACAAAATAATTAATAAGTAATCCATACGCTTACAGAAATAATTTTTAAAATATAAAACAGCCTATAATATGCTATATTAAATAAATAATATATTAATATTTCAAGTAAATATACAATCATTTATAATAAATTATAAACATAAAATAAAATAAAATTTAATTTCTTATATGACAAAAATAAATTTAAAAAATACACTTCATTTTTAATTAGCAACTAAAAAAAATATTGGTTGATTAGCTTAATATATAGAGTAGTCTCATATGTCAGGGGGTTAAGTTGTATAGACATAGAATATGAGACATAAAAATGTACGAGATATGATAATTTTTAGAAAATACGTCATACACACTCTTAGGACACACAATACAAAACAAATAATGTATTAATATTTTAAATAAATAAATTATCATTTATAATAAATTATAAACATAAAATAAATAAAAAAAATTTAATTTCTTATCTCAATGACATAAAAATAAATTTAAAGAAAAAAACACTTTACTTTTTATTGGTAATTAAAAAATACCTTGATTGATTAACTTGGTATATGGAGTAATATTATATATCAAGAGTTAGGTTACACGGACATGGGACATCATATGATATGATAATTTTTAAACAAGTAGAATATCCATATACTTATGACACATTACACATAATAATACATTAATATTTTAAATAAATAAATAATCATTTATAATAAATTATAAACATAAAATAAAAAAATCTTAATTTCTTATTTCAATGAGATAAAAATAAATTTAAAAAAAACTTCATTTTTATTGGTAATTAAAAAAATCTTGATTGTTTGACTTAGTATATGGAGTAGTCTCATATATTAGAAGTCAAGTTGTACGGACACGAAACACAAGATACGAGAATATATATTATATGATGATTTTTAAATAACTAAAATATTCACATGCTTATCACACAATATATAAAATAAGTAATAAATTAATATTTTAAATAAATAAATAATATTTATAATAAATTATAAATCTAAAATAAATAAAAAAACTTAATATCTTATTTCAATAATGTAAAAATAAATTTAAAAAAATATTTCTTTTTTAATTAGTAATTAAAAAAAAATTTAGCTGATTAATTTAGTGTATGGAGTAATCTTATATGTTAAGAGTTAGGTTACATGGACACAATACAAGACATGATATATGAGAATGTAATTTTAAAAAGTACGATATCCACACTCTTAGAACACACAACACAGAACAAGTAATACATTAATATTTTAAATAAATAAATAATCATTTATAATAAATTATAAACATAAAAAAAATTAATTTCTTATTTTAAAGATATGAAAATAAATTAAAACAAAACACTTCACTTTTTATTGGTAATTAAAAGAAAACATCTTAATTGATTATCTTAGTACATGAAGTAGTCTCATATACCAAGAGTTAGGTTGCATGGATACGAAACACAAGATACAAAAATGTACATTATTTAACAATTTTTAAACAAGTAGGACATCCATATACTTATGACACATTACACTTAATAAATAATATATTAATATTTTAAATAAATAAATAATCATTTGTAATAAATTATAAACATAAAAATAAAACATTTCTAATTTTCTTTTTTAATATAATTACTTAAATTCTAAAAATTATTATTATTATTGAAAAATTCGTCAATAAAAAATACCTATTTTTTTTTATATAAGTGATATCATACATGACTTTTGCTATTGTTAGTAAAAGGTTTCGTAATATAATTAAAAAAACATATCTTAGTTAAAGATGATAATTTACTTGACTAGATAGGTATTCGGTAAGATCCGATATATTTTTGGCGAATTTGAATAATGAACAAATGAGTTTGGGATGAATTCATATAGTATTTTCACTACCCGTATTGGATTTGGGTTAGGTTCAAGGACTTTGATATTCACTTCCCGTTATTTGTTTAATTAATATTCTAAAAATATTTAAAATAATTATTTTTATAAAAAAAATTATATATATTTATTCACTCCTTTTTAATTATAGTAATGCTATAATTTATATTTAGCATTTATATTATAGTTTTTTATTTAATTAAAATAATAATTTTATAATTTTTACTTATTTTTTATTTTTGAAAAATAAAAAATATATATTTTAATGTAAATGGATTTGAGTATTTAAATAAGTAATTATAATCGAGTTCAAGATAAGTTTGGTTATTAAAGGTGAATTTTTATACGGGTTTGGATATATAATTTTTAATCGGCTATTTATAATACATTTGACGATCATTTTATTATATAATTTTATTATTTTTGAATGATGTTATAAACTATTATTTCATTTTTTAATGATGCTCCGCGCATAGTGCGAATGCTAACACTAATTTAGTTAAATAGAAAAATTAATAATCAATTAAACTTAAATTATTTTTATCTTTTCAATCGATAATTTTTTATTTATAATTAAATTAAATTTTTTAATAAAATTTAAATTCAAATAGAAAATGAACATAATTAATCAAAATTTAACAATTTTATTTTTCAACCAATAAAATTAAAATTTTTAATGATATTTTAGTCAACTCACAAACTTAGCAAGAACATTTTAGAAATTCAATATCCCTTATTCGTAATTTATATATACTCTAGATATGTACAAGATATTAATATATTTTTAATAAAAAATATTAAGTGTTGTAAATAAATATTTTTAATCTTTATTTATTTATTGTGAGAGCTTTATTTAAAATAAATAAAAAAAGGTTCAAGTTGATGCAAACTAGTTTTAAGAAAATATAGAAGGTTGGTTCCATTTAAATAGAATAAAGCTAGATTTCTAATAATTTGGTTGGAGGTAATTAAATTAGAGAAGTATAGCTTCCTAAAAATATATAAAGTCTTGTTGTTTGGTTTGCATAATCAGCTATTTAACCTTCTGAAAAGCAAATTGTTCAACTTCCTTTATATAAATAATTTCCTTAGACAGGATTATGAAAATTTTACTTCCCTAATTAAACTTTATTTTCCTTAGACCTTTTGAACCAAAACTTAAACTTTTTTTTTTTTTTTTTTGAATCTAATAAACCCAAATAGTTTGATTTAATATGTTGATCTGTTCAAATCGAAGTTTGCAAACCCAAACAAGCAAAAGAAAAGTAAGTATTTCAAAACGAATTTGGGTATCGGTTCAATAAAAATTCGCTTAATACGTGACGCGATTAAAATTAACACAAACACAATATGAAAATTAAATGGACGAACGAACGCAGTAATTTAATTAATTCATTTTAAGTAAATAGATTATATACGGATTAAAAAAATCCAATATAACTCACTTAACCTCTCTCTCTATATATATATATTTATAATCTATTTAACTCAAATCATGCTTAACGGTTCAATTAATGAAGAATATATATATATTGTTAAAGATTCAATACAATAATAAAGTATAAAACTCTGTAAATAAATTTAAATAAATAAAAACTCTAAGTAAACATAAACAAGAATGTTAGGTGAGACTGAAATCAAATACAAAGTCTAGAGATTTTTTTTTGGTATATATTTTAATAAAATTACTTTTTTATTTTTAATTAAACGAATTAGACAAATTTCATAAATTATCTCATGACACAGAATGACGGAGGGAGGGCTCGCGGTGGCCTCCGCCACCTAAATAAGTTTTTTTTTAAAGAAAATAATCTGTAACAATATTGAATTTTTTATTTTATCCTTTAAAATATTAATATTTTGTCAATTTTATATCCTCAATTCTTAAAATTATTTTTAGTACCCTTAACTTTAATTCCTGGCTCTGTTATTGGTTGCACGATTCATTAAAATTTATGCCATAAATGTTATATTTAAGTTATATGTTTACCATATGCAATTATTTAAATTAAATTTAATGTACCTAATTTCCCTATTAGACGAATCATGTTTCTGCATTTATTCATTTCAAAAATTATAGAAAAAAGGGTGAGAAATGCAGACTAAAATAGAAAAATTTACTTTGCATTACTGTGCATGATCACTGGCACCCCAAAAAGATATATAAAAAAAAACAATCCAACATGTTTTGGTACACTGTTCATAGTCGGCGGTGCATCATAAGCTTGGCCAACTCTGCTTCAGCTCTCCCACCCGCAACCACTCTCTTAGAACGGGACACCGTTAACCAATCCACTATTCCTTATCTATCAGTATTGGTTGCAGCATGTATTCTCTCTATCAGTCAGGGTGGGTGTTTAGGAGGGAAATGCATTTTAGTGCGCAGTGCGTTGAGTCTTCTATGGCTGAAGTCGTCATTGGGATACGGGACGCTTTCAGTCGGTTAATCCTATATTATAATAACAACGCATACATGCAACCTCTAAAATATTATTATAATATATTATGAATTAATCTACTAAAAATTCATAATTTTGAATCTCCTAATATTAAAATATATAAACTTCCTATGTTAAGATTATAGATATCTATCAATTAAATTAAATTACTGACTATTTTATTTAATCGATAATTTAATTTTTCAAGAATTTCACTCGACTTATTTCATATGTCAAATATAAAATCCACATGTAGAATTTTACACAATAAAACCTTATAAATTTCTCAAGGTAAATTACATATAGATAAATTACATAATCAAGATAAATTACATATAATTCTGTTCTACAATCATACAGATGATTTGTCGGCTTCAACTTAAATTATGAACAAATTTTATGTCTCATGTGAATAAAATGATTTAATTTTCTATGTAATATAATAAATTCTATGCATCAAATCATCCGTTAATATAAGACGAAAGACAATAATTATGAATATACTATAAATAATTTATTAAATGTAAATTTAAATTTCACCAATAAAAATAATTATTATATTATTATAAAGGCATGATTAATAGTGTAAACTCTATCAAAATCAACTCGACCAGAATATACTCATCAATCAATTTTAACATTCCCCTATAACAACTTTAACAAAGGGCTGAGCAGTAATTGATAAAACTGACCGAATCAATTGGTGGGTTTAATTTTATTTCAATAAAATCTATTTTGATTTTGATTTTAAAAGGAAAATTTCAATTTTTTTTTATTCTTTAATTTTTGAAAATGCTAAATACAAAATTGATTTAATAAAAATTCAAATTAAAAAATTGAATCAAATTAGTTTGATTCAATTCTATAAACTCGATCCGATTAAATTTATTTTATATAAAAAAATTAGTTTATTCAGCATTATATTGATTTGATTTGATTTAAACAAAATGAATGAAATGTTTAATCCTAACTCAAGCATTATTCTCTATTATTTCAAGGTACGTTAGTTTTTGTTTTTTCAAATATGTGGATATTAAAGATGATTACTCAAATCTAAATTTATTATTCAATTGAAATTAGACTGTGACCATACTAAACTTACAAATGCAATGATATTGGTTAAAAAAGAGAGTAGGTCACGAGCTACGACTTGTAGCTAGGAGGCTAAACGACATCTACGGGCGGGCTTTGTCAATGAGTTGATGGGTTTCAACTTCTATATGAACTTGAGAGCTTTTTTTAGCTATTTAGCCTTCAAATAATATATATATATATATATATATACATATAAACACAAGGTTATGGGCAGTCTTTATTGATTTATATATATATATATAAGTTGGTGAGGAATGCATTATTTGGTGGGCCATGTCCTTACTTTTATATATTAACAGTATGCATATTTGAAATTGGGAAAAAAGGTCACAAAATCCCAAATCCCAAGATAATGTATCAGATCCATAGACATTGTCACGAGTTCATTTTACATTATTATCATATAGTAATCAATAATTGCATATCATTTTATTTTTAACTCTCCAAAAAATTGCTCTTCAAAATTTCAGTCAATTCCCAATAATTAGACTCATACTCATAATTTTACTGCAGCTAAAACTACAGTATTCTGTATTGGTCTAATTTTTTTTTTTCTACCGTTGAATTTAAAATGAATAAATATATACCATTTGATCTAATACCTATAAAATAGGTTATCAAAAATAGAAGTTTTTCTTTTCTCGATATATCAAAAATAGCATATTTATTTTTTTCGTTAATAGATATGAAAGTAATTATTTAATCGTGCAAATTTAAATATTATTTTTAATACAACTATAATTTTTTTCAAAATAAACAATTATCTAATGTAAATAATTCATTTATTCAAAATAAATTGTTTAAAATTTTAATAAATAAATATGAATTTTATTTATCTTATTATAAAAAGTTTTAGCATGTATTTATGCACTTAAAATTGTATTATATACACAATATCTCATTATTTTTAATTAAAAAAAATTATACAACTCAAATATTTGACTTAAAATTTATCTCCTTTTATAATATTTAATAAACCTATGTGTCCAAAAAAATTATATAATGGAACAATATTAATTGTATTTTATTGTATTATTTGAGTCGTATAATTAGATTTTATTATGAAAAATATCTGTATATCAAAGTTAAAACAAAAAGTGAGATTTTAAATATCTTTCTTATTTGAGTACTTCAGATCTAATTTTTATTTTAGTTTATTAAAATATAAATTTTGAAATTAGAAAAAATAAATATACATATATATAGTATAAACTATTCTTTCTTATCATAAAAGGTGTGTATTATAAAATATATATTTATAATTTAATATTCTGATGGATTTTTAGTATTATAGCTGTTCAGTTTAATTTTTAAATCTCTTTATTTTTTATATGTATATGCTTAAAAGGAAAAAAAATTCTAAAAAAAAAAATATTACACACTTATGGTAAAATAAATAATTGAATATCTTAAATCTAAACGGTCTAATTCTTATTATTTTATCTTATACAATTGCTTAGGATTTAGTTTTTTTTTTTTTTTTTTTGATTGCATATATGCTTTTCTTTCATTATACTTAAATTTCTATTTTTATTGTGTTATTTTATTAAATATATTTTTGTTCAAAATAAATTATATAAATCTCATCTTGAAAATTTCTGTATGGGTATGGCATCAAGTTTGATTGGGCAGGCTCAAAAATCACTACAACCGCAAAATTTTCGGGACCGCAATTAATGGTCCAAAAAGCCCAACGCTCAATTTGCGTTTAAGGTTGGGTATAATATATAATTTATGCAAAAAAAAAAATTTAATTTTTCGTATAATTGTCATTCCGACTTCTAAAATTAATATAATAAATAGAAAAAAGTCCAACTTTTTAAAAAAAATTAAATAATAAATTTTAATACTTTTAACTAATAAAATTATTATTATTATTATTATTAAATATAAATTTAAAATTTCACTTATTAGAAGATTTTTATTTTAATATCATTTTCGGTTAAAATAAATTTTAAAGTCAGAATCAAAGTCATTGTCTCAATAAAATCAATATTAAGAAAATCAATCCCGATTTTAATATTTAATTTTCTAAAATTAAAATTATTGAATTTTTCTGAATTGATAGTACCGATTAAATTAATCAACCACGTCCAACCATAGTTAAGCATCAAGCTCAAAACCAGCTTGGCCACTCTTTCTTTATCCTCTTTGTCAAAAAGGATAGGAAATAATGTCAATCTATTCGCTATTTCTGTTTTGGCAGTTTCTTTTCACTTCACAAGCAACTACTTTTTGCATTTCGGTGTGTTCTTTTGTATGCAAGTCTTCAACCACTTTAGACTCTTCTCTCTTTACTTCGATTTCATCCATCGGATAAAATTTAATTTGGTCCTTAAATTTATTTTGAATTAATTTAGTTTTTAAATTTATATAAAATAATTAAAAATATTTAATTGTACTTTTTAGGTCGATTTAACTTTTGAATTTAATTATTTAAAATGATTAAAAAAATCATATTTGACATTTTTAGTCAATTTAATTTTTAATTCTTCATTATACTTATAATATAAAAATCATTATATAGACATTTGTTAAAATCGTAGTTAGGATCAAGCTAACTAATTTATTAAAAATTAATTAATTATAAAACGCAGAAAAATAATAAATGAAGTATATTGTATCTCTTTTTATCTTGATTAATGATTTTAAATTTATAAATATGTATTGATTTAAATATTTTAAAATTAACCTCTACTATTGAGTTATTGCTTATGAAATTATTTTTTTTGAATAAATTGAAATTATAATTCATATTTATCAATTTATTATATTATAAGAAATGATATTTTTGTACATTTTAAATTTATATTCATAAGTATTGAAAAAGTTTGATATGAGTGTTTTTAGTGTATGTCAAAAAGAGATAAAAGGTCAATCGTATTAAATTTTAATTATTAATTTATAAAAATAAAAACAAGTTCAAGATTTAAATGGGCCTAAAAAGTGAAATAAGATTTTTTAATCATTTCATACACATTTAAGAGTTATATGGATAAAAATAATAAAATCTGATCTTTTTGAAAATACTAAATAAATTCAGAGATAAAATTGAATTTTATTCTTTATATATAATCTTTCACAACTTTTATTTGAGTGGTGCTGAGAATACTTTTGTATTTCAAGTTACTTACTTGAAAATGCAATTTATTTTTTTGTGTGTGTTGTTCAAAAAACAATTTGAAATTATTATCGAAATTTTTAAAAATAATCTTAAAATAAAATTTTTAATAATCCTGATTTTCTCAACAAAATGAGACCGATGTAATTAATTACGGTTTTATTTAAATTAATCTAATGAGAGAATTCATTAATTAGTGTGTTCTAGAAAATTTGTTATACACCATTACCGATATTCATAAAGATTGCTGTTAGTATTAACTTTATTCTCCTACATAGCACATACTTTAGGGCCTGGGGGCTCCGGCCCTCCAAGCCCAATAGTTTTCTTTTAGAGAAAAAAAATTATATATTTTTATATTTTATAAAATATATAATAAAATTTAACACGTGCATTACACGTGACATAATTTGATTATATACCGAATGGTCCCGGCTCTATCAGCATCATTGGCAGGGGACTCAACAACATGGAAACCTCGATCAGCCAATAGAGCATTATGCTAAATTAATTGGACAAATGAAAAATCAAATCAATTCGATTTGGTTCAAGTCAGTTTTAACACATATATTTTGATTTTTGACTTTGAGTCTCATAAAAAGATTAAATATTTTTTATTCAATTGGACTTTTCGATTCGATTTTTATGAAGTCCAAAGCATTAAATTAAAATCTTTAAAAACTAAAAATCGACTGGATTGATTGAACCAAACCACTTTAATTCAACATGGTTCTCAAAACCACGGTTTGAACCTGAAGTTTTTTAAGTTTTACGGTCCAATTTCTTAGTTTAGATTGAGATTCAAGCCAACCAAATGCTTACACAATTATTTTTGGTGTATTTAGTTTTCCAAAAAAAAAAAAAAAAAAAAAGACCGAAAATCAAAATTTATATATATAAACACTCCTTCTGTCTCATATATAAAGGCGTAGTTTGACTTTCACATAGATATAGAAAAACAATTGGGTCTGGCACAATAAGAATCAACAAGAAATTTGACTCGTATAATTACAACAATGCCCCTTTTTGAATTTGGACGGAAACGGAGTACTGTAGGAGGAAAAAAAAATGGTTTCTTGTGTTGGATAACATGAATATAGATTTTTCACTTGAGTGTAACATGCATACTACACGCGTGCTATGGGGAGAAGGAAGTTAACAATAGGGATATTTTAGTAAATTGTAAATGTACTTCTCCTTCTTTGTGACCTTCTGAGAAAATCGCAACTCAACTTTTTGGTCTCGCTTCCACCATACCTCTTTTTTATTGCAGTGATTTCGTTGTCGTTGCTGTTAGATAACGTCATTTTATATGAGTTACATATCGCATGTCAGATCATCTTTGATTTCTAGTCCTGCTGAAGGTTGACGGCGGTTTGTGGAAGGAGAAGAGGTAAGAGTTTATGAAATACAAACTTGAAATACTGCAGTTTGAGATTTTCTTAGATTGTCTCTTTTGAAACCTTAGATTAACAAATTTATAACAAGTTCATTATTGTAAGCTCTTTTC
Source organism: Jatropha podagrica (assembly GCA_947857235.1). Classification (NCBI taxonomy): domain Eukaryota; kingdom Viridiplantae; phylum Streptophyta; class Magnoliopsida; order Malpighiales; family Euphorbiaceae; genus Jatropha; species Jatropha podagrica. The sequence continues at coordinate 119,162 of CANUEP010102347.1, forward strand.
TATTTTATTTCTTTATCATTCAATTCTCTTCAAATTACACCGTGTTTGCTTAAAATTATCATTTTTCATTTGCATTCTTTTTTTTTTTTTTTTTTTTAATTATAGAAGAGTTTGTGCCATAGTACTGTAGTTTCTCATCTATATTTTTCATGTTCTTTTCTTTAATTTGCATAATTTGCGGAACCAACAATTAGGGTGAGCATTCGATTAATCTGAATCAATCTAAACCGAATATCATTGAATTTCATAAATCCATATTCAATCCAAACCATATTAATATAAAACTCAAAATAACCGAATCAAATAATATGTGGTTTTATTACAAAAAATCACAACCGTTCAAATAACCGAATTAATATTTTCAGTTGATTAATTCAAACTGATTATAAGAAAATATTCAAATCCAAAATTTTTCAATATGTGTTCATGTCTATAAATTTATAATTTGTACTCTTAAAACAATTATATATATATATGCTTATAAATTTATAGACTATTGTATATAATAAAAAAATTAATTAATTAATTCAACGAGTCACAAGTGTCAGTCATATATAAATATAATTTTTTAAATAACAATTAATATAACTAACTTAAATGAAGAATTTATTAAACTTCTAGTTATAATATTATAGTTAGCAACTAATTAAATATTATATTTTTTATGAATGATCTCAAAAGTTATATCATATTATTGTCATATGTCATAAAAACTATATAGATATAGTTTGCAATCTTGATTTTATTTTAATATAGGATAAAAACGCAACGTTTTGATAAAAGAAATCTGAAATAAAACAGATATATATATATATATATAAAACTTGAGTATTAATTTAGTTAATTTGGATTAACCAAAATTTGTTCATACTAACCGCATCATAACCGAAAAATGAAATTAATATTTATAATTAACTGACCCAAAATAAAATTAATTTATAAACAATCCAATCAAATCAAATTACTTAATTCAATTTAAATTTTTAGTTAAATTCGTAAATTGCTCACTCTTATCAATAATGATGCAGGGGAGTTGTTGATATATGGATAGAAGATAATAGGGATAGGGTACCCAAAGCTAAAAGGTCCCTAATTATTTTTCGTCTAGATGTTTGTGCAATTAGTGGTCCCATAATAATTTTTTATTAATCCAATCTAGGCACAAATCCTGTCATTTATTAATTCCATATTAAAATAGGAGAAAGAGTAATAATTTTCAATTTTAAATTTTTAGTCACTCATAAAAGAAAAATAAAATTATTAAGGGCAATGTGAACATTCTATATATAAAGATTATTATTGATCCTTATTGTGTCAAACTCAATATGACCATTAATTTATATAATTGAATTATATTTTTTGTATATTTTATTTTCAAAATGTCCTAATAAAATAATAAATGATGGTTAGTTAATGCGATATGGATATAAATAAAATATGGACATATTAAAAATTAAATAATAAATGATGTTTCAAAAAAGAAAATAAAATTATATTTTAAGACATACGAAAAAGGAAAGTGAATCTTTATACGTTGTTGGAAATCTGAACTAAATCAAATACGTGACTTATTATGGAGCAAAAATATTAACGCACAAACCTCACGGTGTCAAAATACTAAGGGATTTTTTTGTAATTAAGCCAATTTCAATAAGCTTTTTATAATTGCGAAATTATGATAACGTCAATAGGACTACGTCATAAAGACAGGTGTCAAGTTAATGTTCTTTCGCTTGCTTAACGACAAGGGACCACTGTCCTTCTTTACTTCTGTCTCCTGCAACCAATGAATCTTAATCATCTGCCTATGAACAATGATGTTGTTAACAAATAGTTTCATTCAAAAGATTACACGTGTATTTAAGATGCAAGTGGACATAAGTTTGGCTCATTTCAACTCATTTATTCAAATTAATTTTTTGTGAATTTACATTCAAATTTGTCAAAAAATTTTAGTCACAGTAACGTTTATTATTCTTACTGAACACTTTAATATTAGGGTTCAAATGTAAAATTTTAGTATATTGAAATTGAAATTTAGTACCAATTACATTCAATTTTCAGAAAGTATAAGGATTCAAATGTAAATTTAGCCAAATATTAGGGTGCAGTTTCTTCTTTTATTATAATTAAAGGGTTATTTCATTATTATTTTGCTAATAAATTTCCAAGAAAAGTGGCAAAACGCTATGAAAGCCATTCTTTGTACGTAGCTTTATCTTTTTCCACAGACTAGTGTTAAAAGTTCTTCCTTTTTCTCCATGAGTGAAATTTCCCCACCTCCCACAGAATCCTCCATGTAAGTTGTCTTCTACTCTTCTTTTTTCTATTTTCTCTCATGTTTTCTTCTCATAAATTTACATAATATATAACAGAAAATAGACTGCATTATTATTCTATAATATCAATATTCATATTCTTCAACTTTTCTGAACCCAAATGAAACTTTAGATCAATCCAACAGATGGGTTTGCTTTTGATCTTGAAACTTTCACTTCATCACTTTCTGTCTGTGTTAATTCTCTCTTTCTTTTCTTTTTTTTGCCCTTCTGGTCATTACCTTCTATATATATATATATATAGATATATTCTCTTACATGCATGTGCAGGCGTTAATCTATTTTCATAAATGAAGTGGGTAAGTTAAATTATTTTTGGTCCATCTATGCGTAGATCTAGCTAGATCTGTAGAGATCTAAAATCCACGTTTTCTTTTCCTTGTATGTTTATGTAATAGATCTAAGCCTTTTTAAGCCAAATTAATTAGGATTTAATTGTTTTCTTAATATCTTAATTATCAGTTCGTTCTGATCTATCTCCTTCTGGTCTCGATCATTGTAAACCCTACCATATTAGTAACATTGATTTATTTTCATTTCTTGTTTATTTTATCATATCCACAAACTGTAGTACTCTATAAACATTACTTATTTTAATTAACTCATCAAGATAGTATTCCATAAATTATCTTCACTTTATTTCTTATAATTTAATGTAATAATTCTATTGTAATCATTTCATCATATCATATTAATTTCACTTCAGTACGACTCACCAAATATATTTAATAAATTTTTGCTAATATTGGCTTTTATTTGGTTAGCTAGTTATAGTAATTGATGTGAAACAAACCAAGAAAGATTGTTTTGTTTGTCTTCTACTAACTCTATTATTTTCTATAAAAGGGAAGTTGAGGATCATCAGGAAAATAGAGAAGAACAAGATGTGAATAGTCAGGGAAGCCATAGATTAGTGTTTCCAGAAGATGGCTATGAATGGAAGAAATATGGCCAAAAATTCATTAAAAACATTGGAAAATTCAGGTAATATATTGATAAAAAAAAATACTATTTGTCCATCATAGTTTAAAATTGTAATTAGTAATAACAGGTTTTAGAGCAGTGAATAATGAAGTTTCATCTTTCAGGAGCTATTTCAAGTGCCACAAGCAAAACTGCAATGCCAGGAAGAGAGTTGAGTGGTCAAGATCAAATCCTGATAATCTTAGAGTAGTGTATGATGGGGTGCACACACATGCATCAGATCAGTCTGGTTCCTCCCAAAGCAGTTCAACTGCTAACCAGTACAACTTGTTGACCCAAGTTTTTGGAGATCAACCAACTTCACAATAGCATTACATTCGTAGTGAGACAGTTTCCTTATCAAAATTTATGGCTGTATATAATGTCTTTTCATGTAATTGGATAGCTAAGCTCTTCCAAATCCTGGTCAAATGATGTGTGCCTGCAGAAAGGGATAAACATGTGTAGGAGTTCATTGGATGGATGGATGTATTTGGCAACGAGCAATTATGGTGTGATACCCCACTCCTTTAGATGTAATGAACAAATTTTATTTGGTTTAAATATAAATAATTGAACTTACGTAAAAACATGAAAATGGATTTGTGGCATAGGCTGCGTTCGGCAACAACTTTTTAAGCAGCATTCAGCGTTAGTTAAAACGCTGAATGCTGCTTAAAAAGTTGTTGGATAACATAACGTTTGAACTAGTTTTTAGAGGTCAGGATAACTTTTTGTAAAAAGTTAATTCATATAACGTTTAACTTTTAGCGTTTCATGAAACGCTATTCAAATAGCTAACAGCTAAACTATTAAAACAACTAATTTTACTGAACAGACCCTTAAGATTATCAATTGCCAGCAAATAAAGCGTGTTTCCTATCGGTTATAATGCTGTATGAATATAATTGAGGACTATTAAAAGAAATCCAACCTAATTTATTATTTTAATATATGCTTTAATTTAAATTGTATTTTGTGCAGTTTGAAAAAAGAAAATTACCAATCTTTAATATGAAGTAATTTATGATACAAGTAAATTAGATATCAAAATTACATATAAAGTTGAAATTATATTGCATCTATTATTTAATCAACGGGAAATTCAATTGTTATTAGGACAAGTTTTCGAATGTAACTTCAAAATTCAATTGTTATTTATGAGTTACTTATTGACACTTTGATGCTAAAGATCTTTGTGTTTGTTTTTTTTTTCTTTTTTTTTTTTTTTTTTTGGCTTCAAGCTTGTTATGTAGCTTATAATTATTCTTTTTCCAGAATATATTCAATTTTTTATTTTTGTTTTGATTTCCTCGTGCTTTGATTTGATTTGAGGGGGAGATGTAAGTGAGGAGATGGTTCTTGTATGTCAAACGGGTTGAGTTATTGAAGCGATCGACAAATGTTGGCCTTAGGTTGATTTGCTCTGCCATTATAGCTTTAATGTTAGGGTATTTTCCTCTTTTTGCATAATTTTAATGGAAAATTTTGATAAAATAGATTGAAGGATTAAGTATCAAACGAAGGTAATTGTCACGATCCGTTTTCATGAGTCGGACCGGCACTAGGGCTTGGAAAAGCTTAAAATCACCAAGGTCCGTAGTAAGTCTAATATTTGATTTTAACACCATAATTATATGAAAATATTCTACAAGTTAGCATATTATATTTTTAATGATTCAAACTATTACAATGTCTTATTTCATTCAACTAAACTGTTCCTATAAAATTTTATGTACACTTAACATTATGGGAAAATTATTATTTCATCCCTGAGTTTTTACCAAATTAATAACTTCGTTCATGTATTTTGGTCAAATTATTCGGACGTCCCTAAGTTTTGGTTCCGTCTAACAATCTAGTCCTTCCGTCCAAAAAGGGTTGATTTTCCGTTAATTTTACATTAAAATGACAAAAAAAGCCTTAGGAAAAATTATTATTTCATCCCTGAATTTTTACCAAATTAATAACTTCGTTCATGTATTTTGGTCAAATTATTCAGACGTCCCTAAGGTTTGGTTCCGTCTAACAATCTAGTCCTTCCGTCCAAAAAGGGCTGATTTTTCGTTAATTTTACATTAAAATGACAAAAAAAGCCTTATTGTGGGACCCACAAATTAACAAAAACCAAATTTAGAAAATCTCAAAATCCTCTCTCTAAGTTGCAAAAGCAACAGCCTTCCTCCCATCATCTCTAGTTAATTTTTCGACCTCTAAACAGTCGGCGTAAGGTGTTTGTCAAACCTTCAGCCGCTGTTAATCACATCATTGGCCTTCATTCCACTAGTCGAAACCTTTACAACGCCAGTCGAGGCTCTCCTTCTTGCAGTGCCACCATGCCTTCCAATCTGCTTCTTGCGAGTTCCAGCGACATGAGTGGTAGTAACAAGGATGTTGAGAGGCACTTTTCGCCACCGACCTTGCATGGCCCTTCGGAGACATACTCGGCCCCAGCCGCGAATGATATTCGATATACCGTATATGATCTGCGTTGTCATCGAAATCTAGTTTTGCAACAATCAAAGGCGTAGTGGTATGGTATTTATTAATATTTTGAAAATTACAAACTACTTATCAATTAATTTTAATGATGTCTCTTGCATTTGTTCTTTTTAGCAATGGCTTTTGGGCAATTTATGTAATTACTAGTAGTTTCATGGTGTCTTTTCCGTTGTGTTTTCGTTTTTCCATTTGGTGGGTCAGGAAATTGCAGTAGCACAAATGCATTGAAGTTGAACCCCAAAGAAGACTATAACTAGACATTCCTCTTTTTTCAATTATTATTAATTGTTTTCTTTGTTTTTCTCCTTTTTTTAGTTTTTTTTTACACATAAGAAAATCATTGATTCAAGAATCCAAATTTGCAATAGAAGGAAAAGGCAGATTGCTGTGATGACTCGATGATTGTTGGACATATGGTAGTTTTGTTAGAAGCACTCATGGATTTTAGTCTCTAGTTCCATACTCTATTGATTATTAGCTATGTGGCTGTGTTCCCTTTGAAATTGATAAGCCTTCTTCACTTAGCATTGGTTGAATTTGGACTTGGCTTCTAATTAGCAAGGAAGAAGCGAAAAAGAATATGTAACCGTTTGTATTTTGTGGTTCCCACAATAAAGGTTTTTTTTTGTCTTTTCAATGTAAAATTAATGGAAAATCAATTCTTTTTGGATGGAAGGACTGAATTGTTGGACGGAACCAAACCTTAAGGACGTCCGAATAATTTGACCAAAATACATAAACGAAGTTATTAATTTGATAAAAACTCATGGATGAAATAACTAAGGCTTTTTTTGTCATTTTAATGTAAAATTAACGGAAAATCAGCCCTTTTTGGACGGAAGGACTAAATTGTTGGACGGAACCAAACATTAGGGACATCCGAGTAATTTGACCAAAATACATGAATGAAGTTATTAATTTGTTAAAAACTCAGGGATGAAATAAAAATTTTCCCTTAATATAACTAATTTAAAAGAATAATTCATTAAACTTTCAGTTATAAAATTATAGTTAATAATCAATTAAATATGACATTCTTTATTAATAATATCAAAAGTTATATCATATTATTGTCACATGTCATAAAAACTATATAAATATAGTTTGCACTTTTGCTTTTACTTTAATATGGAGTAAAAACGCAACATTTTAATAGATAAATCTGAAATAATATATATATATATATATATATTGAATTTTAATTTGGTTAATTTGGATTAACTAAAATTGTTTTCAATCTAATCAAACCATGATTGAAAAATCAAATTAAAATTTATAATTAATCGATCCAAACCAAAGCTAATTTATTGACAATAAAACCAAATCAAATTACTTAGTTCGGTTTGAATTTTTAGTTAAATCCGTGAATTGCTCAGCCCGTAACGGCACTACCCTAGTTTTTTTTTTAACTCAATTTTTATGCTGATTGGTTTATTAATTATATTTCTTTTCAAGGTTTAGTTATTCATGTTGTACAACAACTCCGGAAATACAGTTCTAAAGAAAGTATTTTTCAGAAAATATAATTTGGATGTGATTGGTATATAAAGTAACTTGGGAGGAAGTAAATTGCTCTCAAACTTCAAATTATAATAATATCTATTATATATCTATTATAAATATATAAAAGCCGAAATAAAGAGAAAGTTCGACGCTTTCTCGTTGTTCAGTACTTTATTTTTTTTAAAGAGTTTTTAATTTTTTTTTAATTTTTTTGCATTTTGATTGGCTAACTTAATTAATTTCTTTAACTTCATGATAATTAATAATTTTAAAACCTAATCTAATCTAATTATCTAACCTAATCTAAGTTTTTGAATTTTATATAATCTCTATCTCCTTCAACAAAATTAATTCAGGTTCTTACTCTTTTCATGTCTATAAAATAAGAAATCAACAGTTATCATCATATTGTATTTACGATATAATCCTATGATAGGCTAGCCATTCAGGGTACATTTCGTATTTAAATTTAAATTGAACCAATTGAATTTTCTCAAATAATAAATTATTGGTACTACCATATTCTAAACATAGGATGAATTTGAGCTACATAAATTTCTGGTTGTGATCACTTTTCTTCGTTGAGGTTCTCTTCAACATAGGGTCAAATTATTTGGGTTACTAAATGCCAAGAGGTTCGCTTTAAGGCCATTAGTTTTCATTGTTAGTTTAAATGCCAAATTTTATATTTTTTTCCCTTATTTTGTTGCATTTTAATTGCCAACTTAATTTTTTTTAATTCAGTAATATATAATGTCGATATTGTGATAATTTTTTAAATCTAATAATCTAAATTAATACAACTAAAATTCTAATTTTTTAAAATTAATTTAATCTAATACAACTAGAACTCTAATCAACTGATGTAATACAACTAACTCTACCTTGTTATAAAAAGTAATTTATTTATCCATTGAGGTTTTTAAAATTTTTTAACTTAACGTGAATATATATATTTATTTATATTAAAAAATAAATTAACTTCTAAAATATTATATGTACATATATTATCTATATTTGTATTTTATTTGAATTTTTATGTTTTTTTTTTATTTTATGATTGGATTATTTATTTTTACATAGCCGCGCGGAATACCAACTAGTTTATAATATAAAATTGAGTACATTTACATAATAAAATAAATTGATAAATTTATTACACTTAATTGATAAAGAATTTAGGAATATCATAGTTAATACGTCAACGTATAAGGACCTAAGTGTTAATTTGGACTATAATTTGAAGAGCTTAAAAAGTGTTTTACTCCTCCTTTATTCATGCAACGCAGCGGAAGATCATATGCTCGAACACAAAGTGGACAGGATTGAAAGGTCATATCTGATGGTTGCTCATCCCCATTAACATTCTTTAGCACAAGCACATGTCTCTCAAATGCCAAGGTTGATGTTCAAGAACATTTTGTTTCTCCTTCCAGTGAAAGAACTGAAAAAGGAAAACTTCTTTCCCCCGTTCAGCAGCAATATATAACCCCATGTTTAGCCTTTCAAACCTTTGCCATGGTATCCATTGCGGCAAACTTACTAAAAAACAACTGTCTATCCATAATTAATCCGCCAGGCATAAGCTTTCATTCCCACTGTTGGTGTCCTCATTGACCCCTACAATTTCAATGACCTCCACCCCATCACTAGTTGTGGTCGGAACAAAACTCATTTCAATTTCTTACCAAGAACTGATTGATGGTATTAATGATAGAGCTAACCGTATATAAGCAGCAGCTATTGTGTAATTGAATTAAGGAAAATAAAGCAAGTTAGACATCCCACAAAACAGAAAACTATAACCGTATATAAGCTAAAATATCTCAGACGATACAGAGTATTTCCGGAGATTTAATATTTTAGTACTCCGTAATTAATTCTGTAATTAAATCCATTCAACGATAAGCATTTAAATATTTTTTTCTCAAGTATAAAATAATAAAAATTAGGAATTAGGAATACCATCAACATTGATATAACTAAGTACTACAACTTATTTTACGGATAAAATAAAGGAAAGGAATCATAGGGCATTATTTTTCTGTATGGTTGCTGCCATAGATAAATATATACTGCAATGTGATTATTCTTATTGTCATTTGAATAATTCGATGCCATTTTGTGACAAGACAACAATCTTTTTTTATTAGATATATACGATGTGTTTGTACCAGATAAAGATGACATTTAAAGTAATTTAAGACAACCTTGCCCCCTACATATGTACAATATAAGTTTTTAGATCTACCTCTGCTTGTTATAACTGTATCGTCTGGGAATAAAGAGTTCCATATAAGAATCTTGTTGGAGAGACACCTCTGTCTACAATTTTATGTTGTAAATTGTAGCATTTTAACAATATCTGTGTATCATAGTATGTAAAAATATATATATATTTATTCATCTTTTTTGCAAGTAAGAGATGTATTCTCACCATGGAATATGTAATTGAAAATAACTTTTCAAAAGGAAAAAGGAAAGAAAAAGGGATGAGAAAAAGGAAAGGGAACTTTGTCTTTGTATCTTATGCAATAATGTGGTTGTGGGTTATTGATTAATATGGTGGACTTGAGTTCCTACAGTAATGGATTCACTCAAGGAGTCTCTCTGTTTTTTTTTTTTTTTGGGTAAAAAAGGAATCTCATTATTATTATAATAACAAGCACTTTGCACATCAAAGAAGATATGGACTTTTCATCTTTTAATTTTCAAAATGACATCATTAGTGGATTCATTAGCATATCTCTTTTTCTCTTATGTTTTGATTGAGGCTATGATGGAAATGAATCATGAGTGGTTTCCTAGTTATCAATACTTTATAGTTGGCATTTGCCTGAACCCCAATACCCAAATTGGGTAATGACAATGCAATTCCACTAATTAGACTCATATTCCCCCCCCTCTCTCTTATTGGAATTAATTACAACTGCAAAGAAATTTTCACATTAAAATTGCCATTTTATGTTCATTCTGCATTGGATATTATAGCATGTAAATGATATGAATGTTTTATAATAATATCTAATATTCACTCCTTATATCCCAAAATTTAAGTTTTTAAAATTTTTATAGAGAAATTGAGAAAATAGTTAATTCTCTTAAATTATAACAGTAATTTTATCAAATTACTATTTATCTCAAAACCAATAATAACTTATTCAGTTAATCTTGAAAATACTCACAACGATTTATATTTTGAATAACACAAGCATCCAAAATCAACTTATACTTTGGGACGGAAAAAGTAACAAAATCAACTTATAATAATAGTCTGGTATAAGCTCGATTTTATATACATCCTCCGTCCCAAAATATATATAGCTTTAGGATGATTATTTTACTCCAACATATAAGTTATTTTGAATATTTTAAAAGCTAATAAATAATATTTTTTCAATGTTATTATTATAATATTATATTTAATGACTATCTTTATAGGTTATTATTTATTTTGAGATAAAAAATTATTTTATCATATTATCTTTAATTTTGTTATAATTTATAAGAATTAACAGTTTTCTTAATATGTGAAAAACTTTGAACTCTTTTATTTTGGGAGTGAAAACGAATATATCAATTATTACAGTTTGTATAGAAGAATTCGATTATTTGTTTAATGAAGAAAATTTAAAAAGAAAAAATATCTAAACATAAATTTTAATTAATTACCTTCTTATATTGGGAGATAATGATATTCGATAAGGACGGTAACTTCCAAGGTCTTATTCACATTCACTGGTGTCATTCTTGAATACAAGTACACTAGGAGAGGACCCATTACAATGTGAGTCGTGGACATGTTCCAAGAAGGGAATCCTGATAAGGTCAAATCATATCATAAAATATTATCTGAACTCTGGTATGAAACAGTAAGGCAAGAGTTGCTTTTTTTGTTTGGCAACTGTTGTTTGTTGGTGGTGGTGATGGTGGAGGAGGTGGCATGGAACGGGTAAGGTTAGTTGAGTTGAGGAAAGAATGTTTAAAAAAAGGCTTTTCCTTTTTTCTATCAAGAAAATGCCAGTTCTCTACATGCAGTAAAAGATTCTGTTGAAATAATAAGAAAGGTGTTGTTCTAGATTGGAGAATCAGAAATTAAAGCTGTGGTGGGTGGTGCTTATAGATATGGTCCTCCATGGCTAAGTCTAGTCTTGTCCCTTTCTTTGGGTAGCAAGAAGTGAACCCCACATTCCACTATAACTGAATTATATTGAACCGGGCACTCCTTCACTCTTCTCTCTATTCTAAGAGAGATCATTGAATAGAAGGATCCTTCCAAGAAACTGCAAGTGTCATACATGTGTGTGTGTGTATATATATATATGTGTGTGTGAGTGCTGAAATATATGTCCACTAGTCATGGTCTCCAGTTCTTCCTATCATGAATGATGTCTCTCTACTGGTGACGTGATAGATATTTACAGGCACAGTTTGTTTGGAGAAAAGAAAGAGAGGGACGAAAACATGAAAGAAAAAAGAAAAAAGGGGAATCGAAGGATATTGAGAAGAACAAGTATTTTCCGGCTGTGCGTTTGGATTAGGGTTGTTTGCTAGGCAGATGATTATACAATGATCGAATACATTTTTTTTTTATTGATAAATAGATTTAATTGACACAGTAGGTTACACAACAGTGCATAACATTTTTTTTAACTTACTAAATTCGTAAAAATTCTTACGGTAAAAAACACTGTTCATATAAATGCAAATATTAACCAGTTTACACGAAATTGACATAATCAAAAACACTTTTAGTGGAATGCTTATAGTAGAAATATATTCAATTATAGTGTTATATTAGATTTTATAACGGCTCTTCAAATATATCCGAATAATTTAGTGGCGATCAAAACATTAGATAACACTCGTAGATCGCTTTGTCACTGTAAGAAAAAAAAGAATTACCATCAAAACATTTTTGTCGCTGGTTTAATATTAATTAGCAAGGGAGATTATTTGTGGGTAGAACCCTTGAGATTTTTAAAGTTGTTCTCAATTTATCCATGAACCCAATGTTTGGCAATTCATTGTCTTGAACTTTTATTAGTCAGTGTTAACCATCAAAATTGAGCTTTGAAAGTATTTAAGAATTCGTTTTCGTTTTGGAGTAAATTTATGGTATATATATTGGAGTTAAGATAAATCTTATTAGGATAAAGATTATGAGAATTCTGTATTACCTATTAATTAGAGTTTATTCAGAAATTTAATATTATTATTTAATGTATTTTATTATTATATGCTAACAGTTAGAAATTCAAATTTGACAACTGAATTCTATTATTTAAAGTGCAAATCATAAATAGATGTTAGTATAACAAAGTATTTAATTATTTTTAGATGACTAATAATCTAAATAAATTGGAAGAAAAGGAATCCCATTGTCCATATATTCTTTGAAATGGAAGAGAATATTAATTGTTATCCAGAAACAGAAGAAAGGCAAGTCTGTGCATTCTTAAAGCATTCAAAACCTCAAATAATAAGCACCATTGATGCTGGGTTGGGTCCAACCTAAGACATCAGCTTTACAGCAACCCCATATCTAAACGAATATCAACTGTCAAGCTTTGAGATGTGTGTTCATGTACTTCCTTCCTTCCTTTCGTTTTCCTTTTTAATCCAAAGATAAGAGAATTGTTTTTCAGTTTACAGGAATATGCATATCCATGTATAATACCCATTTTTCTTAAACTAAAGAGAGAGAGAGAGCAAGAGAGAAGATAGTCACGGAATCAACCTTTTAAAAATTCTTTATTTTTATCATTATTACTACTTCCTCCATTTCAAAATATTTATTTTATTAAATAAGAAACACATTAATTACAGTATCACGACATTTATACTTTCAAAATTATCCTTTTTTAAAAAAAAGATTATTTTTAAAATTTAAAATCATTTATAATCTTAAAAAAGTAAATATCTCTTGAATCAAATGGATAAATATTTTAAAACATTCAAAAATAAAAATATGACAAATATTTTTGGACGAAGGGTGTAGTATTTTGGAAAGACCGGAAGTTAATTAGGTGAAGGACAAAGGGAGAATGTTATTTACAACATAATTTAAGGATTTATAAGTATTTTACACTTACTTTTTTTATAAAATGATAATGGGACATGTTTCTAAAAATAAATAAATCAATGACTTTTTTTGACTTCCGCTTAAAAAAGATGGTCTTAGGCATAATACTTTATATATAAAAGGCCTAATATATAATTTCACATAAGCTTATTATTTTATTTTTATATCATTCTAATTTTTATTTTGACTCATTAAATATTTTAACTTATAAAATTACATTTATTAAATAATTCAACTTAAAAAAATCGTTTTATTAAACGTTTCAACTTGTAAAATAATATCAATTAAATAGATATTAAACAATTGAAATTGTGAAAACTATTATTCTAAAATTTATGTTAATTATATATCAAATCAATATTTTGTATGAAAAAATTATAAAATTTATAAATTCAAGTGCAAAATATATTATTCATAGATTTCATAGCATCACATAGTTAAAATTGCAAAGTTTGAAATGATTTATACAATCGGCCGTGTGTAAAGTTTAGGGTTCTTTTCTTTTTTTTTCTTTTTTTTTTATTTTTATTTTTGAGCACCTTGTTAATATAGATACCTTTTTGTACTTACAAAGAATTAGGAGTGATGGGCTGCAACATGAAAGATGGGTGAGGCTAACTGAAAGTGGTAGATTTGCAGTTGTTGCGTTCCTCCACAAGCCTAATGAAGATGTTGAGTTTGCCACCCCATACATAACACCTAAACCAAGCTATACTTTTTTAATTTATTACCGTTGGTAATTATTTTTCATCAATGTTGACAAATTTTCTGTCTTTATTACTTACCATCTACAAATATCTGAGATTTGACTGAAATTACTATTTTATCTTTATTATTAAGAGAAATTTCTACGAAATTTTTAATATTTGGTCCCCATAAATTATTTAATCTTTTTTATTCATAAAATTTCATTTTTACCATTAAGTCAATGATTAAATAGTAATGCAATCATAAATATAAGATGCTAGATAGTACATCAGAGGAATCAAATAGTTAATTTTACAAAATATTTATACATAACAATATTTTTATTTTGATAAAAATATCTCGGAAGTGTGATAGAACTAATCGGTAAATTCTCCAAATATCTTGACCTACAGTAACAGTATTTCCTAAATTTAGTAAATATTATTCAAAATGAAGGGTTGTTTTATACTGTGTCATCCGATAAGGTCTATAAAAAAAAAAAAAAAAATAGCATGGGTAGTTTTTGTTGCGTAATAGCTGAAAAGTGTGTTGAATCTCGAGGGATACCATTACTTTTCCCTTGAATTTGATGGGGTGAAATTATCCTTAAGGCCACTACTTATCACACGTCATAGAGCTCTCTCTTTCTTCTTTTTTTTTTTTTTTTTTTTTTTTTTTTTTTTTAAAAAACGAAATAAAAAACG